>RJWJ010015055.1:0-36820 GCA_004363605.1 Indri indri | reverse complement strand
GGTGGGAAGCTGTTCTGCATCAGATTACAGGCCTGGAAATGACCTCAATTAAAGGCGAAGGGCTGTGAAATTCCTACGCAGGTGGAGAAAGATTTCTCACATAGAGTTTAGGATATACAGAAGTAAAAGTTTATTTATTTTCTGAGAAAGAGAGAGAGGGAGTGAGTGGCCACAGCACACGACTGAAGTAGTAGAAATGCCAGGCCCTGAGAAAAAGCTCTTAAAGTTTTAAAGGGTAAAAATTGTTTTGTTTTGTTTCTCTGCTTTAGAAGGCTGATAGCAGAACCTGCAGCAAAGTTGTTGCAGGTGTTCTTTATTTTCTCTCTTTGTGAGTCGGGCTTATCTAAGTCCTTGGAATTTGGTTTTTTGGTAGGAACTGAGGCAAAGAGTTGGAGCAGGGAGCTTGCACCCCTGATGTCTGCCACATTGAAAAGGTTGTTTCGGAGAGCAAAAGAGAATCTCAGTGTAAGACATATGGTTTTATACTTAGTGTATCTTCACTCTAGAATAGTAACACTCTGTCCCCTGCTTACTAGCCTCTGTCTACTTAAGGGCAACTTCTTTTATCCTAGAAGCAAAATGGTGAGGAGACTTAAAGCCATGTGATTTGAATACCTGACTTAATGCTGGGAATGTTTAGAGAAGGAAATAAGATAAAGTTCTGTTTTGTAAAGGGTTAACATGGAAGCAAGATTAAGGTTGTTCTTTATGACTTGCACAGAAAGCTAAACTGGGACCCAGGCGGAGGAAGTACCAGGGAGATGAAATTTGCCTTTTTATAAGGAAAGTGTTCTGAAAAAAATGGTTTATATCTGGAGGCGAAGACTCCCCTTGACTAGAGGTATACAAGCAGGGACAGGACAACCGTTTTTCAGAATTACTGATAATTCCACAACCTAATTATGGAAGACTGTGGATGTAGAAGGATGGAGCTGAATGAGAAAGCTTCTAAGTGCCCTTCCAATTAAGAGATTTCATGATTCCTTTGTATCTTTTGTAGACTTTTCATTTTCCTTTCTGATCTTTAACCATCTGTCCCCTTACTTAGAAGCAATATTGCATAAAGGTTTAAAAAGCAAGTACTGAGCCAGGCAGGTAGCTCACATCTGTAATCCCAACACTTTGGGAGGCCGAGGCAGGAGGATCACTTGAGGCCAGGAATTTGAGACCAGCCTAGGCAAGGCATTAAGACCCTGTCTGTACAAAAATAAAAATTAAAAAAATTAGCCAAGCGTGGTAGGGGAAGCTGAGGTGGGAGGATCTCTTGAGCCCAGGAGTTTGAGGCTGCAGTAAGCTCTGATTGCTCCACTGCACTGTAGCCTGGGTGACAGAACAAGAACTTTCTCTTAAACAAAACAAAATAAAACAAACAAACAAAAGTAATGTTGAGCATTTTCTTTTGTAGTTAGTTTCTTCCAGTATTTCTCATCTTTAAACTTAACTGTGTGACTTCATGATTGTGTGAATGACTCTCTGGCCCTTTAAATTAAGAGAATTTATCTAGCGCTAAGCAAACTAAGTCCCCAGGCTTAGGAGCCACCACAAGGTGAATAAAGCAATAATCTTGCAGACTGTCTAACTTGTGTCGGGATGAGGTTACTGTGCTGCTTGAAAGCCTTCTGGGTCTTACCTTTTAAACTGATTTGAAGGAGAGAAAAATTTCTGTTGTGACAATTTTCTTGAAACATTGCTAACCATTTGTTTAGTTAGCTCAGTTTCTAGGGTTATACTGGGAATAGATGTGACATCTGGGAAGGTTTCCAGTAGTTTTTGTTTTTTGTTTTTTTGAGACATGATCTGTCTCTGTCACCTGGCTAGAGTGCAGTGACATCATCAAAGCTCACTGCAACCTCAAACTCCTGGGCTCAAGTGAAAATCCTGCCTCAGCCTCCGAATAGGTGGGACTACAGGCGCCTGCCACCACACCCTGCCTGGCCAGTCTTATCTTTTTATTTATTTATTTTTATTTTTCCCCTGTATTGACAGGGAAACAGTCTTGTCTTTTTAAAAGATGGAAAGATGTTTTTAGGATTGAAGTACAGTCTCAGTAACCCATGTAAGGAGAAACTTCTACAAACCATTGTTGTTGGAGCTAAGCACTTGAGGACATGAATCTGTGTATAGAGTATCAACTTCTGTTAGTGTGTACTTGAACTGTGTTGGCTTCATTATAGGATTTCCCAGGTAGTGATAATAAGAGAGAAAGAACCAGCCACCCCTGCACTACAGATACTCTGTGTCATTGGGTGGCAATAAATTGACTGAACCCAAATAGCAAACTGAAGATTCCTCCTCCAAGGATAGACCCGATCTTTCTGAAGGATAAATGACTACAAAGTTCTCTTCTTGCTTTTTCAGCTTTCTTAAGATAAAGGAAAGCATTTAAGATTATATAACCGTTGCCTGATTTTGCTTCTTTTTGAGGGGGGAGTAGCTTGAAGTTGGTAACAATGTTGTAGTTTGTGGTAGCTGTGGAAGTTCTCCCTTGGGAAAGAGACTGTTCCTGTCTAGTGGTGAATAGAGCTTTATTTTATATTTTTCTTCTTTCTGGAGAGAATCTAGCAAGTTAAGCGATTGAGCTGAAAATGTGAGCAAATGTCTATAGGGAACAAGGGAAGGCAAATAAAGTACCAAGAGGACTTACACTCAATTGCTTTAGAACTGAATCCTAGTGAATCTCAAAATAATTATGCTGAGTAAAAGAGTCTAAACAGTGTATGATTTCATTTATATATAAAATTCTAGAAAATGCAGACTAGCAGAAAGCAGATCAGTGGTTGGCTGGGAGTTGTGAGGAGGAAACGGAGAGATTATAGAGGGACATGAGGAACTTTTGGGATGACCGATATGCTCACTGTCTCGATTGTGGTGATGGTTTCATCGGTGTATGCATGTGTCATAACTCATCAAATTGTACATTTTAAATATATGTAGTTTGTAGTATGTCCATTTTACCTCAATAAAGCTATAAAAAAAAAAAAAAGAAAGGAGTCCTGGGTTAGCATTTATCAAAGGACTATTTTTTGGGTTACAGGGAGGCTGCTGGAAAAAATGTACCAGTGTGAAATACAAGTCTTATGTGTATTAAGTATGGATACACACCTCCTGTTTAATGCATTTGATGTTTCTTTAGGAGTCCGTAGAGGCTACTGTATATTATTGAAGAACATGTCTAACAGTAACACTACTCAAGAGACCCTGGAAATAATGAAAGAGTCAGAAAAAAAACTGGTGGAAGAATCTGTAAACAAAAACAAGTTTATATCTAAGACTCCAAGTAAGGAAGAAATTGAGAAAGAAAGTGAAGATACCAGTTTGCGTCAGGAGACACAGGTAAGAATTAGAAGTGCATCATGTGTGCACTCTTTACCTGAATAGAAGTGGAAATCTATGGGAACCCAGTCATTTATACAAACACTTGATTCTCCTTAAAAACCCCAACTTCAGCTCTTGGCCAGGTGTGGTGGCATATACCTGTGATCCCAGCACTTTGGGAGGCTGAGGTGGGAGGATTGCTTGAGGCCAGGAGTTGAAGACCAGCCTGGGCAATATAGCAAGACCCCGTCTCTGCAAAAAATTTTTAAAAATCAGCTGGGCATGGTGGTGCACACCTGTAGTCTCAGATACTTGTGAGGCTGAGGCAGGAGGATCACTTGAGCCCAGGAGTTAGAGATTACTGTAAGCTATGATTGTACCATTGTACTCCAGCCCAGGCCACAGAGCAAGACATAGGGACAGTGACAACAAAAAAAACCCTGAAAACCCTAACTTTAGCTTTTAAGAAACATTTCCCCCTTTTATCATAGAGTCCACAAAGAAGTCTAAAGAGGACCAAGTTAAATCCCTCATCCATTTGGACCTGAGTTCACTGATTCTTGCTACATTTGCTACATTTTGATATTTTTTAACTATCAAAAAATAAACTATATACAAACACATATTTAACAAGTCATAAAATGACTCATACAATAAACTTAAAACTAGAGCTTCCTGGCTTTACACACAGTGTTAAATTCATATCCTGGTTGTGTTAAAGCAGTCAGCATTTTCTGGGTCAGAAATAGTCTCTGAACTTGCCACTTGGTAAATGTGAGTGAGAGGACTTTCACTCTTTGGTTGCCATGTTATTTTTCATCCAAATTTATACTACATACAGAAATGATGGCAGTGGATGGTCAACCAAGTCTCTTCCACAGTTCTTCTTTGATGCCTACCTAGCCAGCCTAGACTATGAGCCTACCTGTTATAGCCCTTCTTTTCTTCTGTGGTCACTGCTGATTCCTTGTGTTAGCCAAGCCCAACTTACATAAATTCTTTCCTTCATGCCTAAGGGTGAGACCGGTCTTTATTATAACCTCAGGAGATAGACCGTTACTGCTAGCAAAAAGTTAGATTAAAAAGCAGGAGCAGCAACATTTTGGAGGGTCTGGAAACTTGAAGCATAATTTTTCTAGATGACTCAATTCACTTAGGGCTTGTCTTCTTTAAAGATTAAAACAGCCACAATGTAAAGGGATAAATTAAAATCAGACAGCTCTCTGAAATATTTTGTTCTCTAGTTGCCTGCTTTTCTACTGTCTTTCCTCTTACAGTTTGCCAGATCTCTGTCCTGGCTGTTTTTCTTTCCATTATTTTTCACACGTGAGTTGTCATTCCCTGCCCATTCTTCCAGAGTTTATGGAGACAGTCTGCCACTTTTCAAACTATACTTCCAGCCTCCACTGATACCAATAATGAATTTTAAATCCTCTGGAAAGATAAGTGATGAATGTTTAATTATGTGCTGTCATGTTACATGAAAGATAATAGTTAAATTAATTTTTGGATCCAAGTTATTCTATTCTCAGGAGACTATTATAAATGGTGTTCTGAACTCCTGTTTTGTGTACTTGAAGATGTTCAGAAAAGAAAGGACATGTATAGGTTTATACTCTTATGGGCACTCACCTGGTTTTAAAATGTCTTCACCTGGATATACAAATAGGTTGTGTAGGGAGCTGGAGGGGACCTGCCTCCCCTCTGACCTGTCTCTTTATGCTAAGGCTAGAGCAGGTGGAACTGCTGCTGCCATCTACTGGAGCTCGTGCTCCTTTTGCAAAGTCTTCAGTGTTGTAGGCCATCCTGGATCCTATGGATCAGTCCTTTAGGAAGCCCTCTCCTCTCTACCATTCCCAGCACATCATGTGCTCCTTCAATAGCACTAAAAATTCTGCTTCTCCTACCTACCCACTGCTCATACCCCGGAAGTCTCCCTAAGAATCTAAGATGTACTGTCAAGGGAGTCCCTGTTATGAATTGGAGCTGAAAAGTTTGGGGAAAGGAGATTTTCATTACTTGTAGTGGTGAAATATATTCTTGGAATCAGCAATTGAAACTCCAAACATCTTTTGCATGGGAATAGTGCTGCAAAATGCAGGTTCTGAGATTTTGTTTAGAATGGGTGAGCCTCTCACTTAACGAATAATGAGGTGTGTCCTTTAAATAACCAGCTGGTTCACAAAAAATATGGCAGAGAGCAAAAAAATAATAATAAATAACCATCTGAGTGTGGCCTCCTAGTTGGGCTGTCTGCCTTTAAACTTGTAATCCTTTCTGATAAATCTACCATACTCCTTTTGAAAGATAGTTGCAAAATAAAGAACTGATTGTATTGATTCTCTTCAAGCTTTCTATGTGTCTTGCCCTAGGCCAAGTCCCAGATTTCTCAGCATGGTATATTATAACCTAGTCCCTTGCCTGTCAGCCATCACCTCTGGCATCCAGTGATTCAGCATTATCTGATTTCTTGGTCCCTGTTACAAATGCGGGCTGAAAGTTTGGGGAAAGCATGCTTTTATACATGCTTTCCCTGCCTAGAATGCCCTCCTTAGTAGTCTTTCCCTGGTCTCCTCCAACTCCTGATTCCCCCTCCCAACGTCTGTCTAATACCTGTGTATCCTTTAAAACTCACTGCAGATGTGTCTTTCTCCAGGAAGCCTTCCTTGACCACCTTATTCACATATTGCGGGTCTATGTTGTATAATTCTTTGATTAATGTCCATCTTCCTCACAGAACTATAACCTCTATGATGCCCAGGATTAGGTCAGTTTGGGCTCACCATTTTATCTCAAGGCCTAACACAGTGCCTTGCACACAGGAGGCACTCAGTGTCTGTGACTGTACAAATTTATGTATTATTAGGTCTGAAATGCTTCTGCTGTGTGCTCTCATAGCACTCCATGAGTACCTCTGTAACACACTTAATGTTCTGTATTATAATTGTCTATTTGTCTGTCTTCTTCAACAGGATTATGAATTCCCTTTTGACAAGGTTTGTGCCTTTTATCCCTGTATCCTCCTGTAGCTAGCATGATACCTGGTGCATATTAGGCTTTCCATATGTGTTTGACTGTTAAATGAAAACTATTCTGGGAAATAAGCAAGTTCATATATTGGTAAGAATATAAATTCGTACAACCACTTTAAGGGATAATTTAGCAATACTTTATAAAAATTTTTAAATGGACTACAGATATACTGTATTTACTTATAGTCAGTGATATGGTCATTGTTTACACTAGCAAAAGTCAGAAACATCCTAAGTGGTGCAATATTAGGGACTTGATAAAATAGGTTATGGAATAGCCACATAATGGAATACCATGTAGACATTAAGAAAAACAGGGTAAATCTTCTATGGAATAATATCTATGAAAAAAAGTTTAAAAGCAAGGTCCAGAGTAGTGTGCACAATATACTTGGTTTTTAAAAAAACTGTGTATGCACATGCACAATAAGCGTATATATGCATAAAAGATCTCTGGATAGATCTAATAGAATTCAATACTGGTCGACTCTTTAGGAGAGAACCAGGTATCCCGGGGACAGTTATGAAAGGAGACTTACTGTTCTATATATACCCTCATTATACCTTTTGAACGTCTGTGCCATGCGTATGTTATTTCCTGTTTGAAAAAGTAGTGACAAATACTGCTTCATATTTCTGGACTATGAGTCTTCCCTTACTGCAACAGATCTTGCCACTGACCAGATCCATCATCATTTCTTATTCTTTCCATCCACCTTCTAAGTTCTCCATTTTGCATTGTGGCAGTGTTGTTTGCTAACTAGTGAAGAGGACCAAGGAAAGAGAAATCCTCACCTACCCAAGACCATGCTGGTATTCTACCTTTGGCTTGTTTCTCCTGTTCCAACCTCCTCCCTCAGTTTTCTCCATACCCCACTGGCAGTGAGTTCAATTCCAAACATCTCAGGGCCCCTAAGTGGCTCATCCCCATATATAACCCTACCTAACCTCTTCACAAAATCCCCCATTTTGACTTCTCAGATGTTTAGAAATCTTATTAATTAGCTGTGTCTTCCTTCATCCCACCTCAGGCCTTCATTCTTTATCTTCCTCAGCTTCCACCCTGCTCCTTATCCATTCTGTCTCCCCTTGCTCTGGAGGTCTTATCCCTATCTTCCATACTCTCTTCTTTTTATGCTGTCCCATTTTATATCTCTGACCCTGACGGGCTATGAGAGTCACCACTAGGATCTCAGAACTGGGAGAAGTCTCATACTCAGGGAGGGAGGCATTTGAGAATAAGACTCTTCATTTCATTTCTGCAGCTATAGGGACAGGTGTTTTGGGTATCTCAAGTTGGAACTGTGAATGTGTTGTCCTATAAAGATGTTAATATAAGTGATGGTTAGGGGCCATATTTCACATCCATTATGGATTTAAAAGCTTCCTGTGAGCAAGCTTGGGGGAAAAATATGCTATATAGTGATACTTCCTCTTATGCTTTGGTAGTGACATTTCCAGAAAAGTATCCTAATCAGGAGAGGATTGTTGGATAGAACTGGTTTGTCCAAAAGTAATTTTTATCGGTCTGTGAAACAGGCCAACAAATCGGTGTTTTCCTACTCTTTGTCTTCATGGTGAATGGTGATTTGACTGTAGGTGGTCTGTGGTCCCTTCTGTGTCACAGTTGCTGGTGTTATAGGGGAAAGTGGTTCTCATCATAGTTTGGCTATTGCTCTAATTGTTTTTATGGTTAGTGCTTTTTCTTTATAAACATATATTGCTTTTAACGTAAGTGTTGATTTTCTTTACCTTTAATATTTTCCAATCCCCTTCTAACAGAGGCGGACATCCAACCATGGTCATGCCAGGAAAAGAGCCAAGGTGAGAGCCCTTCCTGTATAGCTTCTTTTTTAATGTTATTAGTAATACATTTCACAAATGGACTTATCATCAATATCTCGTTTATTTGGATTATATAGGCAGAGTTTTCTTGCCTGCACTTTGTACTTAATTGTGAACTTGCATATATGCACGTGTACACACACACACACACACACACACACACACACACACACTTCCTAATGGCAGGTCTGGCTTTATTTTACTCCATTATCTGCAGTTCAGTCATAGTCTATTTCTGATTCCTGGAAGGATACCCAGCTGGAACCTTCCATAGAGCCTGAGAGAATTTGGTACTGGTTGTGCTGAAATACCAGTTTCTCTGCTCACCCCTGGCTTCTCTGGGAGAGTGGCTGCTTATATAAGTCGTTTTATTGCTCTTCACATTTCCTTTCTTTTTTTCCCCCCTGTAAATTTTCCTTTAAGATAAATCCTGCCCCATTAGTAGAAATGACTCAACGTTTTTGGATATCCTAAAAACATAGGCTTTTTTTTTATGTTTCACTTTTTACTTTTAATCACTGTATGATAAATTAGCACATCACAGATTATTTTAAGCAGAGTTATCAGGGAAGACTATATGTGTTAGTGTGTGATAGCCTTTAATTTAGCTGGGGAACAGTAAAATATTAAACTTTTCTTGCATTGGGAAGAAATGTCACTAGAAGTAATAATTAAGAGTGCCCCCCCTTCCCCCCAGAAAAATAATGATTAAGTTTGGGAGTTTAATTAAACTTCAAACCCAGTATATGGCCTGGGTTTGAAGAAGGCCAAGAAGTATGATAAATTGGTTCTGTGTCTTGCCTTACACGGCCTCATCCATAGTGATGGACTTGATGTTAAAGTTCAAAAGAGAAGGTACTCATTGCTACTTTAGTTCCTCCCAAACTTCTTGAGGTAAGACAGACAGTTATTATCTCCATATTATAGATAAGGAAACGGGCTATGGAGATTGAGTGACTTAACAGAGGACATCCATTAGCAAGTGGCAGAAGTATGCCTGAAGTCATTTCTTCAGACTTATGAGTTCTCTTTGCTATACCGCACTACCTGGAACACATATAACATGTTTTATGCTTTCGTATTTACTGTAAACCTTGGTTTTATTATAAGAACTCTCAGCAAATGTTTATTTTATTATTAATTCTAATGAGTCACTCTAGAGTTTTTAGCTTTGAGGATCCCTAAGAGAGCAGTGATTTGCATAGTGGATTTCAGATCTTTCTGGGATTCACCAGCTAGCAGAAGTAAAGCAGGTGGATTAGCTTTTTATTGCATTAAATCCCAAGTGTTATAAAGTTTTTTTTATCTTTCTCTTTACTCTTTTCTTAGACACTTCTTTCCATACACTTGCCACCTCAAGTTTAGAGTAATTTAGCATTTATTTTCTACTGTATCCTAAGCACTATTTAATGATATGTATGTTTACATACTATATGTTATCTGATTCTTACAAGAGCAGTCTAAATATTTTTATGGCAGTTTTACTCAGGAAAAACAGAGACGCAGAAAGGTCAAGTAATTTGCTCAGGGTCTCAGGTTGTAAGTGCAAAACCAGAAATTAAAGCTTGGACTTCTGGCTTTCACACCCAGTGTCTTTCTACTATGATATGCTGCTGTGTGTTCACAGTAAACTGAGTCTAAGGCTGGGCACGGTAGCTCACGCCTGTAATCCTAGCACTCTGGGAGGCCGAGGCGGGCGGATCGTTCTGAGCTCAGGAGTTCGAGACCAGCCTGAGCAAGAGCGAGACCCCGTCTCTACCAAAAAATAGAAAGAAATTAATTGGACAGCTAAAAATATATATAGAAAAAAATTAGCCAGGCATGGTGGCGCATGCCTGTAGTCCCAGCTACTCAGGAGGCTGAGACAGGACGATCGCTTGAGCCCAGGAGTTTGAGGTTGCTGTGAGCTAGGCTGACGCCACGGCACTCGCCCCAGGCAAGAGAGTGAGACTCTGTCTCAAAAAAAAAAAAAAACCGAGTCTAAAGTTGGAGCACTGGGTTCCAATCTTGCTGAGAGAGAAGAGGGCTAAGTGAAATGATTTCCTACCATCTGTCCAAGTAGTCATTTTGTTTGTACATGTTTACTGTTGTAAGCAAGAGAATTTTCTTTCAATTGAATCAGAAACTGGTGAGTAGGACCTGTTTTTGTAAAACCCTATTTAATGGAAACAGCAACTAACAGAGCCAAAGAGGATGCTCTTCATTCAGCCAAAAGCCTTCTGAATGTTCACCAAGAGAAGAAGTTATATGTGTATTTGGGGTTTTTTTTTTTCAGTCTAATTCCAAGCTGAAGTTGGTGCGCAGCCTGGCAGTGTGTGAAGAGTCCTCCACCCCATTTGCTGATGGGCCACTAGAAACCCAGGTAGGTCGTTTACGGGAAGGAGTAAAGTAGCTTTTGAGCTTGGCAGTTATTTGGTAAAGTGTAGTATAACAACCACAGCACCAATATCAGGCTTAGAATCAGGGTAGAAGGCACTTTAAAACAAAAGCTGTTGCAGTAAAGCAGGGCATGGTGAGAGCATGAAGTGTAGGTCTTTGTCTTGACCACTCAGAATGATGCAGACAAGGAGATCCCAGGGCTGGATCTTGTTTTCCCACCCACACTCCTCCCCTCCTGTAGTTAGAACTATTTCCATCCAGTTCCTATGCCAAAAATAGCCAGTATAACTTGAGCTCTTCATATAGTAGGTTGTAATTGCTGGCAGGAAAAGCTTCGCCTCTACCCTCCTGATAGAACAAAACTAAAACAACTTAATTAACAAAATATACTCTTCTGTAAGAGGGAGTTGCCACCTCAAGATTTACCTTCTTTGAGATTCCAAGGAGCTGCAAGATAGTTAGAATTCTTTTTCCCCTTTGATTATCCTCTTTCCCCTTGTTTAAGGATATAATTCAATTGCACATCAGTTGCCCCTCTGACAAGGAGGAAGAAAAGTCCACAAAAGATGTCTCTGAAAAGGAAGACAAGGACAAAAACAAAGAAAAGGTCCCAAGGAAGATGCTATCCAGAGGTAAGGACTTTCCCCATCTTTCATCTGTCCTAGGGCCTGGTTCTACAGTTCCCTTTCCTTCTATGCTGCAGCCTGGCACCCACTGGCTTTACTGGCCCATCACTTTATAGTGTCCTGCTGACGTGGTTGCTTGGGAAGATGCCTAACGAGGTTACTTTCTATACTTCTTTAACTGACCCTGCCTTAGGGGCTCACATGCCACAGAAAGCTACTCCAACTGCATTGGAGTACCCGTAGGAGGACAGTGTAGTCAATTCTAATTCCATCTGTGCTCTGGAATAAATGGTGACATGGATAATGACTGGTAGCAGATTCTCCAGATAACACTTAAATTTTGGTTTTGGGGTGGCTAAGGTGATTTTTTTTTTTTAAATAATACAGATTTGCCTCTAATTATTAGACTCTCTTTGGCTTTAAACTCTTATGTTGGTAGCCAAAAGACATCCATAAAAATGATAGTTGACAAGAAAAGGCAACCTTGATTGATTAAAAATAATCAATATTTGGGCATATTTATGGAGATTCTTGAAAATTCAGCCCTGTCTGCCCTTATCTGGAATTTATTTTCTTTAACTAGAATAAAAGCTGCTTTGTTTTGATCAGGGCATTCAGTAAATACTTATTGATGATTGGTAGCTTTTCAGTGTAATACTGATGCAGCACTATGGTCCAGATTCTTCCTTCTGTTATTTTGATGGGGAATTTAGGGGGCTGGGGGTTAGCAGATCAAGGTCATTTTGGGTTTTATGCTAAAACCCCTAAAGTTTGATTTTACTTTCCTATTCTCATCTCTCTTGATTAGATCGTGGGCTTCTGCGTGGGATTAGATACCATGCAAGGCAATTTCATTCATTTTAAATTTCTTTTGTTGTGGTGGTTCTAGACTCCAGCCAAGAATATACGGACTCTACTGGAATAGATCTACATGAATTTCTTGTAAATACACTGAAAAAAAACCCAAGGTAATAACATGATTGGTGTAAGAGGAAAAGGGGATAGAGGCCCACAGGATTCCAAGAGGCCAAGCAGCTTCCTGGATTTTTTACATTATAGAATTCAGGATGCCTCCCTCCCCAGTCTTTTTCAAGTATAGTTTTATATTTTGTGAGGGAGTCACAGTACCGTTACATTAAGGTTTCTGCTTTCAGAAGAGTTAAGAAAAATTCTGTGGAAGAAGAATGCAGAGACAAAGAAATATGAAAGCTTGGGAGTATACTGATTAAAAAACGCAGAAGAAAAAAATAATTTGTACATAAGCTAAACTATAATTGCTTTAAAATCTATAACCAGATGGAATATAGAATAATGGTTAGATTTATAATTTTAAAGTATGTGTTTATATGAATATGTGACTAACAAAATTAGATTTCTGATATGGTGTCACAAGGTACATGATTAGGAAGGATCTACAAAATTTATACTTCGGTTGTTTTTCTGTTTTAAAATACCATAAGACAGGCTGGTGAGGCTTAGCAGCCTCTGCATGATGGTCCATTATTGAGGTTTGGATATATCCCTCCCTTAGCTTCTGTAGTGCACAAGCTGTGTTTTTAATCTCTGTTTTCAATGTCTATGGGAGGGCTGCTTTTTGTTTTGTTTTGTTTTAATCTTTTTTAAACAGGGACAGAATGATGCTGCTAAAATTAGAACAGGAGATTCTGGAATTTATTAATGACAACAAGTAAGTTACTTGTATGAAATACGCATTTAGAGGTGGGAGGGGGCACTGGAAAGAAATGTAGATACAATTTTAGGACATCCCTGTTTCATTTGTCTCTTAAAGTATAACTTTTGAAGTAATTACTGGGGAACAAAAGGAGTTAGGGAGAAACAGTCAGAATGGATTAAAAGTATATGTGTGAAAACAAAGTGAGATTTTTAAGTTATTGCAGAGACTTGAGTTGAAAAAGAATTTATGTCTTTTTAGCAGCTAGCCCTTGTCCCAGATTTTGTTATTTTTAATTTTTCCCCTTTTAATTTGTTGGACATCATCCAAGTGCTTGGGACCCAGGACTTAATAAGTAGTCTTTATGAGGATAGTGGATCAGAGTGATCTACAAAATACTGTAGATAAAGAAGCTGAGAGAAACCTTTTTGGTTCCCATTGAATAAATATCTTCCTTATAATATGTCTGTTTTTCCTAAGAAATTTAATACTTTGGATACTTGGAAAAAAAATTACAATTGGCTGTTATTGCTGTTGTTTATCTTATTTCACTTTTTCCCCCTGGGTTTCCCTTCAGTAACCAGTTCAAGAAGTTCCCTCAGATGACCTCATACCACCGGATGCTATTACACCGAGTAGCTGCCTATTTTGGGATGGACCACAATGTTGATCAAACTGGGAAAGCTGTCATCATCAACAAAACCAGTAACACAAGAATGTAAGGGAGGAAACTACAAATTGGGAAGACTTTCCTGGGATAACCTGCTGGGTGGAAGAGGAAGGTCTAGGATCAAGAAGTCTCTTCCAGGGGAGGGAGTGGAGGGGTTATATCATCAACTGCTATTCTTTGTGAGGCCTTGGAGATAGATTTTAGAGGCACTGGTGTTTTGTGAAGGCTGGTCCTATCCTCTCTTCACCTTCACTGATAGGACAGGTAAAACTTTGGAGGAAGAGAAGTTATAGATGGATAAAGAACAGAGCCTGAAGATTCCATTAAAACTTTCATGTGACTTTTTGGATGCCTGAATCCAGAAATTCCCTGAATCTTTGAGTTGTGGAATTTAGGAGAACTATATATAGGAGGTCTGCTTCCTAACAAAAGGGTCTTTGTCCTCCCTTCCTTCCACATTTCCCTCTAAATCCCAGCCCTGAACAGAGGTTCTCAGAACATATAAAGGATGAGAAGAATACAGAATTTCAACAGAGATTCATTCTCAAGAGAGACGATGCCAGTATGGACCGAGATGATAACCAGGTGAAGAATGGAAAGGGGTGGGCCTATGGAGAGAGATTGCAGTAAGAGAAACTGGGAAGGGAGAAGAATTTTTGTGGGATAGAGAAAACTCAGAATACCTTAGTCTGGAAAAATGTCTTGAGCTATACTGAGTTGGCTTTGGCTTAATGTTGAGGACTGACTTTACTTGCTGAGCTGGATGCCACCCTCTTAGCCCCAGAGAGACATGGTGCTGAGGTTTGCTGGGTAATCTCATTTGTCCTGGAACTCCTTAGGTCTGCCGCTGGTTTCTAATGCCACGTCATTTTGGATAAAGCAAGGTGCCTCCCTGCCTCAGCCTTGATCCAGCTGATGGTTTCATTCTTTTTTTTTTTTTTTTTTTAATAGTTAGGGATTTCTTTGGGAACCACAAAAAGCTACTTTAACCCGCTTCTACTCTTATCCTAGCTCAGGGCTAGCCCTGAACTGGCAAAGTTGTGATCTAATTTACCCAGTTATAAAGGTGTTTCTGATCCCTTTCTGCAAACTCCTTAATCTTTTCCCGGCTCTTTCCACGAAGGTGAGTGAGTTAATTTGACTTTTGATGCTGGGAACCTCAGGCAATATCCTCTTTGTGATCCACTGCTATGGGAATAAGAAGTGAACAACTGTTCTGTCCCTTTATTTACGGGCCTGACTGTTGCCCTGACCTCTAGCCCACCCGTTAGACAGTAAGTGATCATTTGGGGGTCAGTTTTCCTAGCTAAGTAGAGGATTTAGATCCAGCCTGCTTCTGCTTGGCCTCCAAAGGGGATTAGATTTGAAGAGCGTGTTTGTGTAGAACCAATATGAGGCTTGCTAATTAATGATAATTTTAATAATATCTTACCTCTAAAGTCAAAATTGATTTTCTTGGGATATTGTATGGTCTCGAGACCAGGACCTTTCCTGCTTGCTACTTGAGTATTTGAGGGAGTCCTTTTAAGAAAAGTGCCATTATCTATTGTGGACAAACATGCTGGGTCTGATTGAAAACAAAGAAACATACAAAAAGACAAAATTTTAAAAACAAGAAAGAGCCTTTCCATCCTGATGCCCTTCTCTCCATTTTCCCAGAACCATTTTTCTGTGGATCAGGAATTACTCAGGCCTAGAGGCACATTGGGGCAGAGTAGAATCTGTCCCTATTGTGAACTTTTCATCTCTCAGCTTCAGCCTTGATGCATAATAGGTAGACTCTGTATACTGTCTGTCTATGATATTAATAATAAGCATAGTAATTGCTATTTTATTGAGTGTTTTCCCTGAGCTAGGCTCTGTTCTAAACATGTTCTATGCATTATCTCTTTCAGTCCTCTTCACAATCCAATGTAGATGGGAGTTATTATCCCCACTTTACGTGTAAGAAAACTGAGGCTAAGAGATGTTAAGTTACTTGCGTAAAGTCACACTACTGGGAAGTGGCAGAGCTTAGATTCTGCCTGACCGCAAAGCCCATTATGCTCTTTCTATTCTGCCATTGGTCTACCAGTGCTAGGGTCTGAGGACAGTATAGCTCCTTGAGGTCTTATGTCTTCTTGGAGTGGAAATTTATAGAAGAACATTTTAGTAAGATTTATGTTCTTAAGGCTGGTGAGAACTAAATCTAGTTGAAGTTAATATTCCCGAAGTCACGGCTACCTCTGGAAATTGGTGAAGATCAGCCTAGAGCAGCAGTCTCCTTGGTTGCTTCATCCGAAGCTTTCAAAGCCTCTGTATTGGAGGTCAGAATCTTTCATAACCTGATGACATTCATTTGATGAGTTTTCTCTCTGAGCTCCTTGCCTTTAAGAGCATTATGGAAAAGGATACTCTGTTACACCCTACCCCAGGCAGCATTCACAATCACAAGCCAAGAGAGGAAAGGCAGTGATGGGGAGTTAGGTGTTAGGCCAGAGGTGGTGATCAGCCCAGCCATCCCTTCTGGTCACCTCACTACATTTTCCAGAGAATGTAAGGTTCTCTATCCTCCACTCCCTTCTTTCCCTTCTATCTCTCTGTCTCACCCCTCCCTCCACTGTACCTTATTTGTCTGTTCCTCACTCTGTCCATCTTTCTTCCTATTCTGTTCTCTTTTCCTTTTTCTTCTCATTGTATTACTGTGTTCTTTCTTCTGTTTTTCTGTAATTTCTTTCTCTCCTCCTCTCTCTCCAGTTCAGATGAGAAAAAGAATGCTTAGGCTTTGAGTTTAGCTTCACCCTTGGTATTTCACTTCCAAGGCCCTCTTTGCTGAGCTATGTGTGACTTGGGTCTTCTTCAGGCCATGGCATTAGTGACTAAAGAAGGAATAATATCAGGTGCTAGATCTGTAAACCTCCTCCTCTGTGTTACCTGTTTCTTCTCCCTCTAGCTTCCTTCTGTCCCTTGCTTTCCCTCTAAAGCAATGTTGTTTATTTTCCCAGGGCTTTTTTTCTTGATTCTTACTGACTGGAGGGTACCTGATTACTACAGGGAAGCAACCCAGTCCTTATAAATAGTTGTCATTCTTGATAGTTTGGGGGTTGGGGGGTGGGAAGATGGAGTCCCCAACCATCCAGAAAACCTGATCTCCAAAACTGCATGGTCAGATGTACCCAGTGAAACCTGTCCTGGACTGGAATTTTATTTCTTTTTTTTTTTTCCACTTTTTTGATGGCAACTATAAACTTTCCCGGTTTCTCTTCCTTGCTGGTGTGCAGTGAGCTTGCAGTACGAGGAGAACTTAACTAGCTTAATTCTGCTCATCGATCTAGATCAGAGTTCCATTGCAGGATGGAAGGAGGAGCAAGTCAATAGAAGAGAGAGAGGAGGAATATCAAAGGGTCCGAGAGAGAATATTTGCCCGAGAGGTAAGTGTAGTATCTGAGAGTTGTCAGCCCATAGCTTTTAGCTCTTAATCTTTAGAACTGTGAATGGAATGAACCCTCCATAAATGTTTTTGGGTTTGTTTGTTTGTTTTTTTAACCAACATCAGCCAGCCCCAGATTTGATCTCTAAAATTAAAAGTGGCTTATTGGGAAGCTGCAGATAGTCATTTTTATTATTTTTAATACATTCTGCCATATGGCGCACAAAGAGAACTAAAACTTGGAGTGGCTGAATTTGGTAAATATGACTAGATTGAAAATAGAAATGGTTTTGGCAGGGCTTGCAGACGGGCCCTGAATCTTGCCTGTGAAACCCTCCTCCCGTTTACCCTCTTTCACTCCCACTGTCCATTTTAGGCATCTTTGCTTCTGAGTGGAAGATGTAGTGTTCACACAGGCTATTCATCTTGTTTGACCAGCCTGGTTTTTAGGATATGTTGGTTATTGTTAGAGCATAGGTAAGGCATCCATCCTCTTTGAGCTCCACATTCTACATGCACAGAGGGTACCACTATTCCCTCCGGTCTCTACTTGAACAGGAAGTCTCTTTCTTCCTATGTTTCTTACCTTGCCTCCTAGAACAGGACTGGCTCCTTGGGCCAACAGCCAACATGAATCAGTTTAGGCAACTTTATTCTTAACAGCTGTGGGCCATATCAAATATACTTGGTACCTCTGTGTCTGGTCACCTTTGCCCACCAGATTGAAGATAAAGATGGCAGAAATTCAGGAAAGGGTGTGGATAGTCAAGAGAGGAACAAATCTCCAGAAAATGTAGGATCCAGATAGCAGCACCATCTCACAGACTAGCAGCAAAGAAGGGAAGGCCACTCTCCCTCCATTCTCAAAAGATGGTCAGTTATAATCCATATACTTAAATGGACACTCCTCTCCTCCCATTCCCCCACTCTCCCTTTTCTCAGCAGGACAAAAAAAAATATGTATCTTTTCATCATCACCTCACCCAGAAAAACATTGTCTCCAACAAAAAACTGAATTGCTTTATGTACTTGCTTCATTGTCTCAGGAGACCCAAGTTCTTCCAGAGATCCTCACTCGGGACTGATACATGAAAAGCCTTCTGGCCCAAAGTCCAAGGAGAAGGAATCTTCTTACCTTCTGTTATATAGTCTTCCATTCTGAGTCAGAAAAGTACGTCCTCCAAATTATCCAACCATAGCCCAAAGAAAGTTCTCTACCTTTATCTACAAACCATTTAGGTGGAATGAGAGGAGACATGTCATTTGTACATGACTGTGGCCAGTGATGACCCTAAATTGTGGACAGGGCAGGTTGGTGGATAATAATAGCAAACACTTATATAGTGCTTACTATCTTTCAGACGTTGTTCTTACGTAAATTAACTCATTTAATCCTCACACAAGGCCTATGAGGTAGGTTACCTTATTTTCCCCATTTTATAAATAAGAAACTGAGGCACAGAGAGGTTAAGTAACCACTTAAGGTCACACTACTAGTTAGCAAAGGAGCTAGGTATCTGAATTTAGGTAGTCTGGGCTCCAGAGTCCATGCTCTTAACCCCTAATGTATACCACCTCTCAATAGTTTGCTCTACTCTAGGCTCTTTAGATTAAGAAGTGCTAGTGACATCATAGCCTAGCTAACTATGTGATATGTTCCTCCACTTCACTTACATGTGGAAAATGACTGCCCCTCTATGCCAGCCATTAGCAAAGCCACAGATGTTCTGAAAGCACAGATGACTTATAGTAGAGTATTAGAGCTAATTCACAACACTGGAATATATCTACCTATGACCATACCAAAGGCAAATTAGCTCTTCTCTCCTTTTTTTCTCCTGATTTCTAGTCTCTAAAGCCTCTACTAATATATGTATTCTTTGTTAAATCCTTGTGGATTTATCACTTTCATTTCAGCACTTCATAACTCTTGTTGTAGTAGAGGCATCAGGACTCTCAGAAGGTCTAGACAAGGAACGATAGCCAAAGCCCACCATACTCCAAAGATTCCATGTGGAGAGGAGCCTGGCCAGTCAAAGGGAGCTGATTAAGGGTGGAGTTGTAGGTCTGGGGAATGAGGGTGGGAGCAGCTGGCAGGCCAGAAAGAAAGGGAAGTGGCAAGAAGGGTGTTTGGATGGAAATGCTGCTGCTGCGGCCTTCTATGGAGCCTGAGCTGTGTATTGAGAAAGCTGCCCAACACAGGCTCTGCTCTGCATGGAGCCCGTTCTGCTCAGCAGCTGGACACTCTTGTTACCTTTTTCTAAGGCTTGGGAGTCCACCACAATGCTCACTTCACTCAGCTCAGTGGCTTTGTCAGGAAATGATCCCCAAGGGGAATGTTTCAGGCTTTTAATTTTCTCATTTTCTCTAGGCTCTGAAAAGTACCTGCTTCCCCAATATCCCACCCTCCTTGGGTCTCAGGTCAGAATGTCTTTCATTTTGGCCAGTGTAGAAGATAGAAATGAAATAGCTGTTAAGGATAATTTCCAAAAAAATGATGTTTCTTTCTCTTGTCTCCCTTTTCCCTTCCTTTGGATAAACTCTTTAGGACCAAGCACACTAATTATTACTCTAGCTTACCTCTAGACCAGTAAATTTAGAGCTAAAAAGGAAATAATCATTAGGTTAATACTTTCCTCTTCCTCCTTTCCATACTTCTACCTTTATCAACCTCTTTTTAAACCCTCTGTGGGAAGACTAAAAACGCCAAATGCTCTTTCCCATTAAAGGTGAGAAGTCAGACTGGGTGTGTGGGTGTGGGTCATCCTGTCCCTGCTCCCTCTCTCCTTGTTGGTGGGGTGAGCTTTGGTTTGAGGACCTTGGGTATTCATAGCATCATGGACATCCTTTTCAGTTATGCCATGCTGTTTTCTTATAAGTTATTTTCCGTTTTCTCCCCTTCACCTAGACTGGCCAGAACGGATATCTAAATGACATCAGGTTAGTACCACTTAGCATGTTCCCTGCTTCTCATTGAGCTTTGTCAGTGAGGTTAATATAATCCTGTAATGATGCTTTTCTTTGATGTTAACCAACAGACTCTCCAAAGAAGCCTTTTCTTCTAGCTCTCACAAGAGAAGGCAGATTTTTAGGTACCTCTGTGTGATCTATATCTCTTCTTTTTATTTTTAATTTTATTTTGTTTTGCTGTAATCTTTTCAGCGGAGTGGGTTTGCTCCATGCATGGCTGCTTGTGGAATAATTAAATTTGTGGTTTTTGCAACATTGGAAATTTTTCCCCATTTAAAAAAATGGCTCCTGCTCAATGACTTTATTTTTATTGTTGCCAATTTCATTTTGAGTCCTAAATAGGTGGTGAAGGGGACTGAATAGGTGTGTCTGAGATAGGTACTGCTCCCTCCCGGAAGTTTGCTGAAATTGGGCATTTTTGAGACTCAGGCATGTTTATAGTAAGGTAAAAGAATGGGTGTCTTCTGGCTACCTTTTCTAAATCTATGGAAAGATGTAGAGAGCTTTTCCCTGACCCAGCATTAGGAATGTTTCATATATTTAAGAAAAAATAGTACATACACATATATAGAAACATACATGAACACCTCTGTCTATGTAGTTTTTCTCTTTGAGACAATGTAATGTGTAATATGACCTCAGAAAAGCCCTAAAGGACCTGTCTGCCTTAGAATGGACTTAAAGCATGTCCTTTATATGATCGTCTATTACTTGCTCTTTTTTTTTTTTTTGGGAGACAGAGTCTTGTTCTATTGCCCCAGCTAGAGTGCAGTGGTGGCATCATCATAGCTCACTGCAACCTCAAACTCCTGGGCTCAAGCAATCCTCCTGCCTTAGCCTCCTGAGTATCTGGGACTATAGGCTCATGCCACCACACCCGGCTAATTTTTCTATTTTTTGTAGAGACGGCATCTCACTCTTGCTTAGGCTGGTCTTGAACTCCTGAGCTCAAGCAGTGCTAGGATTCCGGGCGTGAGCTACCCCACTGGCCCATTACTTGCTCTTAATGCTGGTGAAAGCTGCTGTATTTATATCCTCAGTGCCTAATATTCTCCATTTTCCCACAAAACAATTATAAGAATCTTTCATTTCAGTCTCTCAGTCCCACCCTAAAGGATAATACAAGGCAGTGATGGGAGAAGCACTACTTTAGGGCCCTGTCCTGGTACCAACTCATTTTAAGTATATTCTTCCCTCTTTGTGAACAGAAAAACTATAGAATACAGAGAATCTAAATATTTAACACTAGGATTTAGGTCTAGCCCTTTCCAAAATGTTTCTCTCTTTTTGAATACTATACTTGAAAGGGACTATCTGACTAACTCAGACTGGAGATCTCATTTCTGCTTTAGTTGTCTCTTCCCTATTGTCCTTTCTAAAGCTAGTCAAACTATGTGGAAATTGGGATAGCAAGATTTCCTGTTCTTGATGTGGAGGATGTTCCATCTCTCTCCTAGGATATTTTGCCCTTAGGTCCATTTGAAAACCCCAGACAGAGAGGGCCTTGCATTGGTGGTGGTGGTAGAGACAGATAGAATCCCACCATGTTAAAAAAAAAAATTTCCTGCTCCACAGTCTACACCTCAGGATCATAGGTCATCCCAGAATACCTATAATAAAAGGAGTTTGAAGCCAACTCCTGTGTGTGAATTAATGTACAATGCCTTACAGTTGCCAGAGGATACTTTATCTGAATCAGTTCTCTCAACATCCTGATTTGATCAGCTGGTTTACATCTAAGAAAACAAAAACAGATTAAGTGGCTAGCCCATTTGCATGGCTGTTAATGGCAAAACTGGAGCTGGTTCTTTGTTCAGTGTTCTTTTCACTACACCATACCAACTCTCTACAAATGTCGCCCCATCCTCTCTGAGTAGTGTTCTGTTCAGAGTCCTAATCCAGATTCACTGCTAAGAATTATGCCCTTATTAGTGCTGTGGAGCATCAAACTGTGCAGATAATAGCTTGAAGGATCTAGTGAGCAGGTGCAGCCCTTTCCTCGCCAGACCTCCTTTTAAGCTACTACTTTTCAAACTTAGCTTTGATTACAGATCTAGGTCATCCAAAATGCAGCCTCATGGGCTCTTAAGGGGGTGACTTTTCCCCTATTTGGATACTAGTCCATAGCTGTAATGATCAGAAGCCAATCTTCTCTAACTGCTTTTTTTTTTTCGAGACAGGGTCTCACTGTGTTGTCCAGGCTAGAGAGGGCAGTGGCGTCATCAAAGCTCACTGCAACCTCAAGCACCTGGGCTCAAGCGATCCTCCTGCCTCAGCCTTCCGAGTAGCTAGGACTACAGGCGTGCACGCCTATGCCTGGCTAATTTTTCTATTGTTTATAGAGACGAGGTCTCGCTATGTTGCTTAGGCTAACTGCTTTATAACCTTTCTGCCCCAGTTTATGTTTATGAAATAAATACCTGTATATCAAATTCCATCATCTACATTGGCAATAATTATGGCAATTTCCCAGCTCTTTGGAAAATTTTACTCCATTGATAAATAAGCCACAGTGAGGCTTACTGTTACTTATTACCACCTCTTCCACAGGCCTCTCCACCCACTCCCTAGACTCAACACTAAATCTACTTGTAGAAGCTAAATCAGCTCTGATTTTACAGGAGAATGAGATATGAATGCTCTTTGTCCTTTACCCCCATCTCTCCAGCACACACAACCCAGTTCAGTGCTTAGAATTGAATCTGAATAGCTTTTCCTAATTGCCTTCTTTTTAATGAAGTATAGAGACATGACTAGAGATTGATTAGGTTTATTTGTAGAGAGGGAAAACTGATCTCTTTCCTGCCAAGATTTAACTTAGTTTCTCTGACTCTCAGGGCAGTAGTGTCCTAACCCAGGTCAGTCCGAAGATCATCAAACAGTTCACATTTTGAGCATTTGGTCATCACTGTCTTGGGGGAACTGGATGAGTACAGAAGTGCTGTCATTTTGGCCCTAGCTTCCAAAGGTATTTGGTTTAAAGTTGCCTGTTCCCTGTCTACCTCTGGTAGCAAGAGAAAGTAAATGGCGGGATTGCTCTAATAGATAGCAAAGTGTTTGATTTAGGTAGAAAAGGCTATGATGACTTGTCTTGCAAAATTCAAGCTCTAGTGTCTAATGAGCAGCCTCATCCATTGCCACTTTTGTATCCCCTTATCCCAGAAACACATGCATTTTTATTGAGCCCTTTCAGTGTGCTTACCTTTGTCCATTGGTACAGAGCTATTGGCTCTTACTTTAGGTCTGATTCTGTTCCTAGTAAATACCTAATGTATATTTCTTTCTTGTTTCCCATTCTACTTTGACATTCTAAGAGAAAGGGGTAAAATTTTGGGGAAACAGAAATATTTTCTACTCTATTTTAACTATATACAGAGAAGCATTAATGTTTTTTATGTGTGTGTGTGTACACATATATATGTATACACACACACACATACACACACACACACACACACACACACCCCTACTTAGGGTTGCAGAGAAGAATTAGCATGTTTCTAACCAGCTGTGCCAGTGCGTTCTTAGCTCACTGTCATTGGCTTGGCTAAAAACTAAAAAAGTGACCCTAGCATGTATTTTGCTCATTTTCCCTACAGTGCCTTTGGAGTAGGTATTCTAATAAAGAAAGGTGCTTTCTTTAATATTAATCCACTTAAGAGAAACACCTTTCTTTATTAGAGTAACTCTGAGACTAGTGTCTTTAGAGCTGAGGAGATTGGGATGGGGTTTTCTATTTTCTTTTGGCAAGATGGTGGTGACAAGGAGGGAGCCCAAACTACAATGATTTTTGCTTAATTCTTCTCAGTATACATACATAAAATCTTTGTAATTGTTGTCATTTGGTTTCCTTAGGTCATTAGTTGTTGGGGGGCGGGGGTGTTAAAATTGCTGGCTCTTGGTTGCTTATTGATTAAGAAGCAGTAAGAGCTCAGCAAGATGGGGTTTTCAGGCCAACCTCACTATCTTGAGGCATACAGCTGTTTATAATCATAGACAGTGATTGTAACATCAGGACAACCCTGATGTTTCCAGAGCAAAATAAGAGAGGAAGAACCCCTTTTCTTAATAGCTTTGCCTAGGACAATAGGATTATGAATATGGAGGCAACTAGGCCCAGTCAACCCTCCTGCCCCTTGCCATCCTGGATCCCAAGGGCATATTTGTTTGATCTTGCTGAGGACCTCAGCCCTTAGAGACCCTGGAACCAGTTGTTCCCAGACACTAACATGGAACTTCCACAAAACAGGTTGAGTCAACTCCAGACTTCGAGACTGTGTTTTCCAGAGTGCCCCTTTAGTCCACTATACTCTTCTTTCAACCCCTGGAAAGATGGCCATAAGCAGCACCTCTGCTGGCTTGACACATGTTATGTGGAAGACCTGTTGTGGGATTTACCCATGTCATTGGCTACTTCTGCCTTCTGGCAATAGTAACTTCTAGGAGTCCTTCTGCTTTAAGAACTCCCAGAAGGAACTGGTATCCCTCTCCTCCCCACTATTTCCTGCATGTGTGGGATTCCCCTCAGGGGGCGGGGAAGAGACCACAGCCAATCTCAGCATCATGTGTGTGGTTTCCCATCCACCTCTGGTCTGATGTATTGAATTAATTGCCAGTTCACTGTCTTCCGGATTTGCGTCTGTGTTATTTGTTACTGTACTAAATCTTGTTCTGTCTGCTCCCATCAAGTCTTAGTTGGCCAACAAACTAACAAGAAGTCAGTGTCCATCCTCCCCCTAATCCTCACCCTTTCTTTGTTATCGAGAGAATAGAAATGAACTCTCTCCTAGCCCTTCTGCTAAAGTGGTGGGTGGGGGGTGCTCTGACCACTGTGGTCTCTGCAGGGGGAACCGTGAAGGGCTGAGCCGCACCTCAAGCAGCCGCCAGAGCAGCACAGACAGCGAACTCAAATCCCTAGAGCCACGGCCTTGGAGCAGCACAGACTCTGATGGCTCTGTCCGGAGCATGCGACCCCCTGTTACCAAAGCCAGCAGCTTCAGTGGAATCTCTATCCTCACCCGAGGTGACAGCATTGGCAGCAGTAAAGGTGGCAGTGCAGGAAGGATCTCCAGGCCAGGTACTACAGCTTCTTTCCTTCCATGTCATGTCCACCCTTTCCTGTTTGTCTTCTTGCTTGTGTAATCAACTATCATATCACTGATATTTATTTTTAATAAAACACTTATCCCAATATAGTTTCCGGGAAACCTAACACAGCCAGAGCAGGATTTGATATTTTAGATCCATTGTCCTTTCTTGTATCTAGTCCCCTCTCCCAATTTTTTTCAAACCTTCCGCCCTGATGGAAAAAAAAAAAACAAACCAACTTATTGGGATTAGATTATTTCATCTGACTTTTGACTAAAGTGGGAATCCCTGTCAGCCCAGGTTCAGGTTATGCGCTAAGATGAAAATGATAGCTGCTTTCATTCTGTGTCCCTGAAGATTATAAAGAGGCTTTGTAGAGTAGAGGGATCCCACAGAGTTTAGCTGTTTGTTATTAGTTGGTAGCAGCCAGTAGGCTAGAACTTAGAGGGACGTTGCTTTGGCTGCTTCTCTGGAGTTCAGTGACTGGAAGGAGCAGACACTCACGAAAGCCCTATAACCATCCTTGAGCTCGCCTGATCTGCTGCACAACCCTCTCCATCTATTGCTGCTGCACTCTTAACAGGAGAGTATTTAGCTCTCTATACCTGCTAGGCCTCTATTTCACCAACCTCCTCTCTCTGAAGAACTGTTTGAATCTCATCTCAGAAGTTCTGTAAGTCTTACCCTCAGTAGACATCAGTAGTGTTGAAGATTTTGCTTCTGACCCTTGGGTTTATACTGCCCTCCTGTTACTTCCTTTCTAATCCCACTGTCTCTGCCTTTATTCAGACCTTTATTTTCTTTTCTTTAATTATGACACTAGCTCCCAGGCTGATCTCCCTGTTCTGTTTTCAGCCCTTTTTAGAGCCAATTTATCAATCTAAAACAGATCTAAACACATCAGTCCTTCATTTTTGTATCACCTACACAATAAAGTCTGAACTACTTCATATAGCATAACTTCCTGACTCTGGTTTGCCATTGCAGTCTTATTGCCAGATATCTATCCTCCTGATATCAGCCCTCCAACCATTTCTTTTTTTTTTTTTTTTTTTTTTTGAGACAGAGTCTCACTGTGTTGCCTGGGCCAGAGTGCCATGGCGTCAGCCTAGCTCATAGCAACCTCAAACTCCTGGGCTCAAGCTATCCTCCTGCCTCAGCCTCCCGAGTAGCTGGAACTACAGGCATGCGCCACCATGCCCGGCTAATTTTTTCTATATAGATTTTTAGTTGTCTGATTAATTCTTTCTATTTTTAGTAGAGACGGGGTCTCGCTCTTGCTCAGGCTGGTTTTGAACTCCTGAGCTCAAACAATCCACCTGCCTCGGCCTCCCAGAGTGCTAGGATTACAGGTGCGAGCCACCGCGCCCGGCTCAACCATTTCTTGAATATGGCATTAGCTTTGTCCCTTCTCAGTCTGACAAGCTCTGTTCATCCTTCAAACCCAGCCCTCCTGCCACCTCCTTTTTAAATCCTTCCTTGAGAGCTATTGCTTCCTCATCTTTGCTTTCAAACAACTTTGTTGATATCACTGATATATCCCTTATCCTTATCAGATTGTAGTAGGTATATGGATGTTCATCTCCCATCAGAAGATCCTGTGCTGCTTAAGGGCAAGAACTGTGTTTTGTTCACCATAATGTCCTCAGTTCATTACACAATGCCTGGCACATAGTAGATATTCAGTGAGAGTATATCGTGTGAATGTGTTCATGCCTTGGAGAGCCTGGAAATAGGAAAAATAGTTGAGTAATGGTTATGTGTATGTGTGTGCTCAAGCATGTACTTGAAGAGGCAAGGTTGTCTTCTCAGCAACTTACATAAGAGATGCTGCAAGTTGAGAAGAAAGCAAAGAGAAGACAGGTCCCTTAAGGGATCAGAAGTCTGTACCTTCCCGGGAAGTAAGCATTCATGTTTTCTAATCATGATGGACAGATTCTAGGTACTTCATGGGAGGCGCCTCAGTAGCCTCACATTTTGTCCAATTCCAAAGCTAGACATTGACAGTCAAGGTGGTTCCTGTCCCTGGGGAGTAGAAACCTGCTAAGATGAGGACTCCCATCAGCAAGGCAGCTGAAATATGCTCATGTGTGGGTCTTCCAAAGGCAGTGGGGGAGTGAAGACTAAGGGCAAGGAAAAAGTAGAAACCTGCAACTACACCCTCCAAGGGTAGCATGTTCATGGTTTGTGCTTACAACTTTTGGTGGGTCTCCTCTTTGCCTTAGGTATGGCACTAGGTGCCCCTGAAGTGTGCAACCAGGTCACCTCATCCCAGTCTGTCCGGGGCCTTCTCCCTTGTACTGCCCAGCAGCAGCAGCAGCAGCAGCAGCAACTTCCTGCTCTCCCACCCACGCCTCAGCAACAGCCACCCTTGAATAATCACATGATCTCACAGGTGAGTCACCACTCAGTGTCAGAGCCCCCTCCATTCTGATTCAAGCAAGCTCTGGAGTACAGTCATGTCTCCTTATCCTGTGGGTGGCAGGAAGGATTAGTTTTTGGAGACATGCTATTCCCTCTCCCATTTCTCATTTATTAGTTGTAGGGAGAGAAGAATAAGGGCAAAGGTTTGGCCAAAGTACTCTTAGTACAATCAGCCTGGGAGTTTTTTGCTTTATATTTCTTCCTCTTTGTCCTGAAAATTGTCAATAGGATTTTATCCCACACCACATTTTTTCTGTACCCCATCTCCCTCTAAATCCTGTGTAATTAGCAAGGTAATTTTTTTCTCCATATCCATATGTGGAACTTGAAAAGATCAAAGCTCCCACCATCATCTGACTTACTGTGTTGATCCATAAACATATATTTATGTGTTGGGGTTTGTGGGGAAAAGAAATGACACTCAAGACTCCTGCCATATATATGCCATAAGACACAAAGACCTGAATGTTGTCTTTGTTTCCCATACCATAAAAGGGCTATATCTTTTTCCTTCTGTTGCTAGACTGGTCGATGTTGATATGAACTAGGGTTTGAGTGAAGTTTTGTTTCTGTGGAGACCATGAAAGTCATCAGCCTAAGAATCAGGTCCTATTCTAAACTGGAAACTCAGTGTTCTAGGTTTAAAGTTCACCTTAATACTCTGACTAGAGCCATGCTGAGATCTTCACTTATTCTTTTCTCCCATTAATACAGCTCTTCATGTGTGGAACCCCATATTTTATCCTGAAGTATTCTCTGGTAGTCAGGAAGCCCCTATGTCTACATTCTTTTCTGCTGCAATTTAAGTTCTCGGTCCACCTCCCAGAGCCCCTCACTCCCCTGCTCAGTTAGTCCCAGTTTGGCCTTAGATGTGTTTCTTCCCTAGGTACAAGAATCAAGTCCCAAGCACTAATACTCCAGAAACTGGAAACTAGAGTGGAAAGACCACAGAATGGCCCAGTACTGCCCTATCTTAAATATTATGAAACAAAGCTAAAATATAGAACAGTGAAGATCTAGGAAATTCTGCTTTGTGTCTAAATGTAACCCACAAGCAAGTCATTCCAGTCCTTCATCTTAGTTCCTAACTCAATTTCTCTGTAGTCCTGACTTTCTTGTTCTACCACCATCTACCCCATTAAGTCTCATTCATATCAGCTTACCTGACTTCCTGCTGAAGCATGGCGTGTGTGTGTGCTTTCCTCTTCTTATTTTAATTCAAACCTGTAAGTGGATAAACTCTGTGCTTCTCTCCTTCTGGCTGTCTCCTACTGTGTTTTTGTATGTGTATGACTTGCTTCCCCAAGGTCCCAGTATTTTCTAGTTTTTTCCCTAAAATGTGTGTACTTTTATACAGTCTTGCTCTCTTTTCTTCTTCGTGGTCTTCCATCCACCTCCACCTTCCACCTGCCATCCACACTAGAAACAGACAGCAAGAGTGGGAAAAGAATAAAGAGATAAGAGAATAACCATTTGGGAATAAACTTTTAGACAGAATGTCCAAATGATGGGCCCTAAACCCCAAACTTCTACTCAGGTTTTGTTGCTGCTATTGGATTATGAGAGTCAGTTGGTCAATTGTTGGTACTGACTTACCTTCTGAGTGTGGTGCCAGGTTAGGGGCTATAGCTTAGGGATAAGGGAGCATTGTTTGGTGTAGAGTTCTCTGTTCTCTTAGAAATTCATTCTTGAGATTAACTGTGATCGCTAACTCTAAACTGAAGAATCTTATCCAGGTAAGTTTTGGTGTCTTGGAAGCATTTATGGAAGCTGCTAAAATTATACCACCACCACCACCACCACCACACTGTATGTATCTCCTTTTTTCTTCCTCTGTACTTTTTTTCCGTCTCTGTTTTTTTCTTCCTCTTCCTACTGCCATTTTCTTTCTTTCTTTTGTTTTCTTTTTCCCTGACTGGCTCACAGCCTGGGGGGCTCTCCAAACTGAAGTTGCTGAGCCCAAGAATAATTATCGTTCAGTTTCTCAAATGGCACATGACAGTGCCGGGATTAGGATGTGACCACACACACATACTACTGTGCTTATTCTAAAGCTTTTCCTTTAGAGAAGCTTTGAGAAAAGGTAGTTACCTTTAATTCCCTAGCAAGAGGCATTTGCCCCAGGCCTAGGAACAGTGCTGGCTAAACCATGCTCTTTCCCTTCTTGGCAGGCCTCTGTCTGAGCAGGCCCTCATGTCATATCTCAGTGAAGCATATGAAACCAAGGGGAGAGGCTGAGGATTAAAGGACCAGTGGTTTCCTTTTGCCCATTTACTTAAAACAGAGCAGACCTCTTAAAAAGGAGCCCTCTGAGCCTCTGTCCTGTTGTCCTTAGGCATCCAAGAGCCAGTGATCTAGCCTGGAATTCACCAGTAGGTGGCAGCCCCATCCCTCAGGGCCAGTCTTATCTTTTCTTGTTTTTTTTTTGTTTGTTTTGTTTTTATAAATTTCCCTGTGGTTTCCCAGAGGTACCCTGGCTCTGGGGTTTAAGATTTTTTAAGAAGAGAACTATAGCTAAGGGTAGCTGTGGAATAACTGGAAAATAGCACTGAAACCCCTTCCGTGTTCCACTGCCCTTCCCCAGTTAGGGGAGGCCTCAGAGAGGAACATCATTTCTTCTCACTTTACTCTTTATTCGAAACTCACAAGTGGAGGAAAACAGGCAGAATTGTTTTACCACTTTACCATACTTTCCCCTGAGTATATAAGGCCTGAACCAAGTTAGCCTCCCCCAAGAGAAAGAAGAGGATTAGGATAATAGAAAATGTGTATGAAAGCCACCAGCATAAGCAGCTAATGCTGAGCAGCTTGGCCATCAGTTGTACTTGGAATGCCATTGGCTTGCAGAAAACAGCTATGCCAGTAGAGCTAAGAGTTTATTTTCAAGGCTATAGCAGCATCTCTCCCAGGTCACACAGTGGATTCTCAGTAATTTTTCCTAACCAAAATGACTTGCATTTTATTTAATCCGATACTGGGTCCCTTGCTGAGACATCCAGAGTATTCTCCGTGTTTGGGAGTCTTCTAATTCCTGCACTCTCTGCCTCCTGAACTGTCAGTCCTCTCTGTAAAAGAATCTCTCTGGAGATATGTGGCAGGAGAGGATATTGATACCATGGCATCTATACCTCTCAATACTCTAAGTGAGGAGGGAAGAGCCTGTGGAAGATGTTTGGATATTCTGTTTGACTTCTTCCTTCACTTCGTCCCCACTGCTAGAGTGGAGTGGGAAGAACATATATCAGGTAGAACTAGGTTTCAATCCCAGCTCTGCCGTATCAACTGTGTGATCCTAGATGAGTGATTTAATTTCTCTGAGCTTTACTTTCTTAATTGCAAATGCAAGTTATCATATCTCCCTACAGGATTCTTATGTGAAGCTGAAATGAGGCAATGTATATAAATGCTACTTCCTACCTCTTCCTCTCCTTTCTCCTCCCATCCTCCCCACCACTAGTGGCTATGACTGGAGAAATGATCAGGTGATCAAAATGGCTGGAGGGGAAGAAGGGAGAGAAAAAAATAACTACCCATTAGTTGGTTTAGAACACTCCATGTTTCTAATAAACAAATCCTCCTGCTTGAGGCTAGTGAAGGGACTAAAGGGACAAAAACTAAAACTAGGCTATTTATATTTTATTCCAAAATCTTCTGTGTTTGGTGACAGTGGGTGGGGGTCATACCACCCTCACGGCCTGGAGGAACACAGAACAAGCATGGAGCAGAAGGAAGCAGCCAGAAGCAGGCATGAACTTTGGGTGTTTTTTCTTCCTCTGCCCTTGGGAGGGAGACAATGCTTGTGAATGAGCACTTCCTCCAGGAGAGCTATGGTGTGAAATCAGAGCGTGGCTGAGCCAGACCTTGGATGCCCCTTCCTACAGACGCAGTACAGTGATGCAGGAGTCTCTTCTCAAATGGGCATTCGAGGAGGATTCTGATTGTGCTCCCCAGGAATTGTGTGTTCAGAAAAAATGCTTTGGGAAAAGCTGTGTTTGGGATCAGGTGGCAGATCCTGGTAATCCTCAGATTGCTTACAATAGCTGCAGAGTTCTGAATGGCCAGTGGGGTGGAGAGTGCTGGGGTCTCTCTGGAGAGATTGCCTGTTTGTCAAAGAGACATGAAATGCACAAGCCCTCCCAGGCTTGGCCACAGGCACACCCAGCAGCCTTGCTATTCATGTGAAGTTTCTTTTATGATTATTAACTTTGTTGTTCCTTCCCTTTCCCTCCCCATCTCTGCCCTCCTGCCTCTTCCTGTGCCTCCCTTTTCTCTTCCCTTTCCACATGCCTCTCTGCTGGTCCACAGCCAGTCCCGTCTCTGCAGCCCTCTCCGCAGCCTGTTCAGTTCTCTCCAAGCTCCTGTCCCCAAGTCCTTCTGCCAGTCTCTCCGCCCCAGCAGTACAACATGGTATAAACTCCATTCCCCCTTTTTGTCTTGTCCACGTGTGGCCTGTATCTGTGGGTATGCCTGGGTCAGTCTGTGATGGCCTTGCAAGCTTGTTGTGCTTTTGGAGGGCATGTTGGAAACTGTTCCTTCTTAAGGGGCCAGCACAGCTGAACTATACTCCATTTTAACGGCCTCATCAAAAGATGCCTAAATATAAGACAGAGGAACACTGAGTTCCCACAAGTTTCAGGAGGGGTAATGAAATTGGATGTTGGTATAACCTACGTTCCTCATCTCTCTACCATGTACGTCCTTCATTTAATTTGTTCCCTAGACATGTCTGAGGAACCCAGTTTATTCTGAACAGAATGGTCCTCTATAACTTCCTTTAAAAGAAAAAACACAACTGCAGGCTTCTCTGGTACCACCGGTAAAAACTGAACTGTTTCCCTATTTTACCATGTCATTTTACATAAAAATACCCTCTTCCATTGCATAGAATGTGCTGTTTAAATTGTTTGTGCGATTAGTACAAATCCTTTGACAATCTGATTTGCCGTGTAGCTGATAACTTACATCATGGTTATAGGAGCCCTGATTTTTTGCTTTGTGTTAATTATACCTCTAGCTTTAGCTTTTTCACTAGAATCCCCATTTCCTCCTACCTCTTATCTCCATTCTGAAAAGTCCCAGAATATGGGCCTCAAAGTAATCTGCAATCCAGGCCACTTGTCATCTACTCCTGCCCAATAAGGTGGCAAAAAAACTAACTTGAATATCAGATCCCTGAAAATTGAATGAAACTACACAAAAGCATTATCTTTTGGTTTCTACTAGTTTCTTTTGCAAAAGAACTCCTGCTCTGGTGTGTAGGTGTGTGTGTGTTTTGTGTGTGTGTGTTTGTGTGCGCCAGTTATTGTCAAGGGAGCAGAAGGGAAGAGGAAGCTAACAAACTCTAACCTATCACCATATGAGTGAGAGATGGAACACCATCACCCTTGCTGCTTAGGGTAGAGAGCTGAGAAAGAAGGTAATTACAGCCTGGCCAGTCAGTCTCATCCTCCAGTTTAGCCACTCACCCTGGCCGCTTCTCAGAGGTGAGAATTGAAAGTGGTTTCTGAAGGGCAGAGAACCCTAGGCTAGTGTCAGAGAACAAAGGTGGAAATGACCTCGAGAGGGAGTAAGGAGCTAAGCAGCAGGAGTGGGAGCCCCCAGGCCCGCTGCTGCATAGGCAGAGCTGTGGAGTCACAGGAACCTAGCCGCCGTGATCTGCTCAAGGTGTTATCTAGGTCCTTATATATTATAAAAACAGCACTTATGGCAATATAGGGGCCCTGTTTGTGGTTGTGTGTATGAGGAAGACAAGAAATGGAAAGACTCTTATAATCGTTTTGTTTAACCCACTAGTTTGTAATCTTTTTCCGTATATAGAAAATGTATCATTGCTCCCATCTCCTCAGGACTAACCCTAATAATGGTCATAATCAGGGTGGCCATTGTTACCTCATGTGGTAGGGAGACTGCTCTGGAGTTGGGCTTGAAACAGCTGGTCAATTCATAGCAATTTAAAATACCACATGACAGGCTTAGGGCTAAAAACCACCTCTTAGGGCACAGAGGCAGGACTATCCCAAATCTGTAGAGAGAATTGCTATTTCTGTTTGTCTGTGCTGATACAAGCCTCAGTCCTTGAGTCCCCTGCTCTCTCAACAGGCAGATGACCTCAGCAATCCCTTTGGACAAATGAGCCTTAGCCGCCAAGGCTCTACTGAAGCGGCTGACCCATCTTCAGCTCTGTTCCAGCCCCCGCTTATCTCCCAGCACCCTCAGCAGACTAGCTTCATCATGGCTTCCACGGGACAGCCCCTCCCCACTTCCAACTTTTCCACCTCTAGCCATGTACCGCCTACTCAGCAAGTCCTGCCACCCCAGGGCTACATGCAGCCCCCTCAACAGGTGAGCAGCTCCAGTTCGAAGCTTAAATCACTAATTCAGTTGGTCCAGTATTATACCTCCTTTCTTCCTCTAGTGTTTAGACAGACCAGAGGGGATACCTCTCCCCACCTGCAGTTGAGAGTTCTAGCCAGAAGGTCTTCATATATAACACAAGTCCTTCCTGTTTTATTTCAAACTTCTATACTGATCCCACAATTGCAGGTCCAAAATATCTCTATTTACATATTTCTGGCCATAAACCCTGAGGCATTTAGTAATGGTAGGGCTGAATTTGAGGGACCTCTCACACATCTTTTTCCTCTTACCATAGATCCAGGTTTCCTACTATCCCCCTGGACAGTATCCTAACTCCAACCAGCAATATCGACCTCTCTCTCACCCGGTGGCCTACAGCCCCCAGCGTGGTCAACAGCTGCCTCAGCCATCCCAGCAGCCTGGTAAGAGGAACCACTGGTGTGAGAAGGCAGTGAATAGGGGCAAGGGCAGACTGGGAAAGAGAGAAGAGTTACCTTTACCATTTTAAAAAAGGGGGGCGGGGGCAGGCAGGAATGATTAGGGTCCTAAGAAGGGACCCAAGATTTCTAGGAAAGGAAAAGGTAAAATAGAATGGAAAGGGAAATTACTGATAAGAGTGTGACCTCCTACACATTCATACTAATGTCTTCTCTGCCTTGCCCATCCCTAGGTTTACAGCCCATGATGCCTAACCAGCAGCAGGCGGCTTACCAAGGCATGATCGGGGTCCAGCAGCCACAGAACCAGGGCCTACTCAGCAACCAGAGGAGCAGCATGGGGGGCCAGATGCAAGGCCTGGTGGTTCAGTACACTCCACTGCCTTCTTACCAAGTGGGTGCATTCTGCATTGGGAAAGGTCATCCAGTCCTCAGGATGAGAAGGACAGCTTCCCGGGGTCATCCAGACGGGCAACTCCAATACTAAAATATTGTCCACTTTCCCTCTAGAATTATTTTTGGGGGTTTTTCCCTCTGAGAGAAAGCTCATGGAGTCTAAGAAGAGTCTTTAAATTGTTTGGTCTTTATACAGCCATACAAATGAGCATATGCCCAGGAAAATAGTGTCTAAAGGAAATCAGGCTCCTTCCTCTATGTCAGATGCCCAAGGGTGGTATTTGGAGAAGGGAGAAATGCCTAAATTTTCTTTAGACACGGGGAAAACAGGAGGAGACTCTAAAAGGTAGGGAAGGAAGTTTTAATGCCCCTGTCTAGTGATAACGAGGCCATTGTCTGGATCTCAGTGGGAGTATGAGTAGTCATTCTCTTCACTTATCCCACCCAGGTTCCAGTGGGTAATGACTCACAAAATGTGGTCCAGCCGCCTTTCCAACAACCCATGCTGGTCCCTGCAAGCCAGTCTGTGCAAGGAGGCCTCCCAGCAGCGGGTGTGCCAGTGTACTACAGCATGATCCCCCCGGCTCAGCAGAACGGTACGAGGTGAGGACTCCCAAAGAGCGAGGTACATCTCCCATAGACCTTCAGTAATTGTTGCACCATGTTTTGTTTCCACTGGCTTAAGAAAGGCAGGGGTAAAGATCCCAGTAGTATGCAAACACAGGTAGAACATAAGGGAGTTCATTCTCCTTTTTTCCTCATTGGTTTGACATTTGCATAAGAGCTCATTAGCAGAAAAGAATTCCTGCTTCAGAGATTTATAATTTATGATTTCTCCCATTTATTGTTTTTCAAAGCAATGGGATTCAGAACTATGGGAGAGAGACTACTCATTCATAAGAGGAGCAATTTTGGAGCATATATATGTAAATTTTTATATATGTAAATTTTTCTGCATACTTCTGTTTGTATCTATGAATGAAACACCATAGGTGTGTCTATTTCTGTATATCTATTTCTGTATATCTGAGTGTAGGTTGTAGCTAATAGAATTTTAGCAGTAGAAGGTACCTTAGGAAATCTAGTCCACTCCTCTTGTTTTATTTTTTTTCCTTATTTTTTAAACAAGGAAATTCTAGCTAGTGATGTTAAGAAACTTACTCAAATTCACATAGCTAGTTAGAAGCAGAGCTAGAACGAGAACTCAAGTCTGGGCCTAATTGGATGTGTTTCTGTGTGTCTGTCTCCCATCATGTGTATTTTTATCTCTGGTTTTATATGTATGTCTCCATGTTGTTTTGAGTTTTGTGGTGTTTTTTCTTTTTTTTTCCTATTCACCTTTAGGTGACTGTGTTTGCCATTGTGTACATATCTTAAATCACGTATCTTCTTAGTGGTTTTTTTTAAAATTTTTTACTTTTAGGACAAAAATAATTAGCAATCCTTAGGCTTTTTTTTAATCCATCTCTCTCTAGCATTGTGTGTCTGTCTCTGGCACTCTCTTTATGTTTCTGGTGTTTCTTAGAATCTGTGTGTGTGCGTGTGCACGTATATATATGGTGTTTCCACAGCATTGGGAAGAGCATGTGTCGCTAACATTCCATCTGTACACTGATTAGCAGCTTCCTAATTGAAAGATGATCAAGTACAAATATATATAATTAACTTTGAACTGATGAGTGATTTTAGAAATTGCATGGCAAATTGGTCTGGGAATGGCTCGGAGCTGCCTCTGCTTCCCACAGGGGAGGGCCAGGAAGCAGCAGCTGTTTGCCAGGAGCTGTTTCTCCCTCTACCGTTTCACCACTCCTCCTTTCTCCATCTCCCCAGCCCTTCTGTGGGGTTTCTGCAACCTCCTGGCTCTGAGCAGTACCAGATGCCTCAGTCCCCCTCTCCCTGCAGTCCACCACAGATGCCACAGCAGTACTCAGGTAAGAGGATAAAGAATTGGGGGAACCTGGGCACTGACAAGAGCTGGGAAAGGCAGGATTTCAGGGATTGGCTCTGTCCCTCCTGTGACTCTCTCACGAAGGAAGACCAAAGTCTTGGCTGGTGTTTTCCAGGGGTACTGAGGCTGATCTCTCAACAGGTGGGGGTTGATTGCCTCATCCCTGGGAAGCCATGTCTGTAATTGAATTCCTTGTTCCCTTGTTGTCTTTTTCTTTTCTCTTCTCTTCTCTTCTCTTCTCTTCTCTTCTCT
>RJWJ010015054.1:0-36887 GCA_004363605.1 Indri indri | reverse complement strand
GAGTATATTTCACAAAGGGCTTCCCAAGGATGCCCATGTATTCAGTTGTAGTGGTAATTGGATGGGTGGAGAAACATCTTGGGAGAGAAAAACACCTTCATAAAAACATTTGGTGGTGATTGGAAAGATTTTTTGACTGGTGGGGTTGATGGTCTTGGGAAATACAATAAATACTATGAAATGAAACACAGAAGTCAGAGGCGAAATAGCAAACTTGTTTTCATTGCTTTTCAATTTGTTTGTAGCTTAGAGACAACCACCATGACAAAGTTAGCATTCAGAATAAAAGATGTAATTGATAAAATTGAAAAAACCCAGTCATCCACCATCGTAAACATGCTTTATCTTGCTCTAATAATAGGTTTTTAAAATGAATTCTGATGACTTTGGCTTCAGGAGCCTTCTGGAGTTCTTGCATAGACCAGATTCAGTGCTGGCAGAACAGGCTGAGCAGGACCCCATGCCCCTTTGGACCACGCTTCCTTTTGGTCTGGACCTGATGAGCATGGTGTCTTGTTGCCTTCTTATGGAGCTCCCTGGAAGACCGGCTCGGGAGGCCCTGAACATCTGGCCGACGTAGCAGAATCCGTGGGCTGAGACTACACGGAAGCTTTGGCCCAACAGAGTGAAACTGCTGAACTTGAGCTTTTCCACCAGTTTGCTTCACTTTAAAGAGCAGCCTCAGCTTGAACAGCTGGGGCTAAATTGCAGGAGAGTGTTTCCATGAGCTTCGCCGGCTTTCCCAAATGCGTGTGTGGAATCTGGCCCCTGTCAGCAGTGCCCAAACACAGCCATCCGATTGTGCCTCAGTGAAAGGAAGGTGGTTTCATTTCCCTTTCTAAAGCCCATTTTCCACACCATCAGATCCCCTCTAGCCAGGCCCACTTCTGTTTTTAGCAGGGAGCTGTTCAGGCCAGGAAAACCTGGAAACACTTACTACTTATATGACTTAGGGGGTATTCAGGGATTCCCAAGCTTAACCTGCCAGATATGTGTCTCAGAGTGAAAGCTAGCCTGCCCTAGCTCAGGATTTAGGTCTCAGTATTTCAGCCTTTTTCTATATTCTGTACTTTTGGCATTCTTAATCAGACATCGTGAGGATGACAGACATGCCTCCATTTCTTCCTCCTGTGCCAAAGGCTAACATTACTCATGGTCATTGACTCCTTTCTGCTTAATCTATATTCAGCTTCAGAATACTTATTAATGTGGCCAATCAATGCATTAGCTCAGATGCTGAATCCTATTTACTGTCCTTGGGAGGAGTACAGTGGCCAAGACACTGGTAAGCAGGCCTGGCCCCAGCATTGTGAGGAATGGCATGTTGGAGAGAATTGTTAGAATAACTATGTTTTGTCCCAGATCTACCAGTTAACTGTAGCTACATGAGCCATTTGATTTCTTTGAAATGTAGTTTTCCTCATCTGAAAAAACAGAATATTCTCTCTAGATACATTGCAACTCATTGTCAATATGCAGGAATAAATAAGTAGATGTGGATTCCTTTGCAAACTGCTTAGTGTGGCACACATAGAGGCTGTTAGCAACATAATATATTGCAAACTTCTGCTTCCCTATTCCTTAGAATTAGAGGAACTATCAAGTGCTAGGTACTTTAAGTAAGAACCTAACACTTCCAGTATTAATAGCTGTGAATTGTGCACTAGATTGAGAATCAGCATACCTGGGTTTTTGTTTCTGTCTTGTAACTAATTCTTACAACATCTTGGATGTTTGGGCTGTACATCCATATTTGTAAAATTTGAAGTTTGGATTAGATAGTGATGTTAAGCATTGTTTTTATCATTTGGAACCATATTTCCAATAAAATCTTATAAAACCCTGTTATATAAATGAGATATATGAAAGGAGCTGTGCTAAATTGTGTCAGAGTGGGATGTTCAGATGCCTGCTTGTTTGACCTCTTCTGAAAGTGTCCCAGAGGCACCTCTATGGCACCCTGGGATCCCCTGAAACACAATCTGAAAGCCTCTATACCAGATATTCTCCAAGGTCCATTCAAACTTTAACATTCTGTGATTCTAAGTGAGCAAAGAAGACTAATCTCTCATTGCTTTGATCAACTTTCTTTCAATATGTGGTGGAAACAACGGGAAGTTTATGGCCATCCCTATGCAAGCACAGCTAGCAACTAGAATAAATAACACATCCATTCCTTTGTTTTCTTTTAAGAAGTAGGCTGTAGAGAGCATCAGGAGTGTGTCTTACAGTCTTATCTATGAAACCATCTGTTTTATTAAGCCTTGAATTTCCCATATGCTCTGCCTGAAACAAACCAGATCTGCAGAAATTTATTTAGTATCTTCTATGTGCCAGGCATGATGCTGATACTGGGGTTACAAGGGTCACTGAGACACACCCTTCCCTCAAGGATCTCACACAATCACAGTAGTTTTCAGACTGTGTTCAGCAAATCACAACTGGAACTTTATATCTTGGACCTTACATATCAAGATTTTTTTAGGGTTTTAAGGGTTGGTACAAAAAAATAGTTTGCTTTTTGTATCTGAAATATTTGGTCTGCCTTATTTATTGTAGCTTGTCTTGTCTACACCATAAAGCAGGACGATGGTATCGCTTGTGACTGAGGGCCCAGTGCTGGCAACTGTTAAGGAATACGTCTTGGCTCCATATGTGATTTCTACAAAGCATTTGGACTTTCTTTTTAACAAAAATAAGAAAAAAGATATCTTAATATTAATTATTTTTAATTCTGGGAGTTACATCAATGAATGAAATGAAATTAGCTCTCCCCTTTTAAAACTGTATACAACAAAAGTGTTGCATAAGTTTCTTGTTATTTATCTTGAACTTGGTTGAGTAAATGTCATAAAACTGAGCTTTTAAAAAAAGTAATGGGAAAAAATCTCCAATAAGGTAACACTTTTTAGGAGTGGTAATAAAAAAATGGACATATGTAGGTGTTTTAATTTTCTCTTTTTCTTCAATTAAAATAATAGTCTCCTTTTTTTCATGCAGGAAAAATATTGCATCATTCAGTAACTGATCAAATTCCCATGATGACATTTTACCTCTGTCATTCCATACTATACTTAGGTATAGAGACCACCACCTAAGCAATTTGCAAAATACTTAAGCTTCTGAACAATGGAAAAAAAAATACAGGTGAAGTAATTGCGAGCATGAAGTACACTTGTTAGGGCAACCACCTCAAAACTGATGCCAAACGAAATAAAAACCTGTCAACTCATCCTCCAGAGTGTCTTGTTCATGGAGATTGTGGAAGTTACCATAAAAGGAACTTGTAATTTCTCATTACCTCTCCTCACTCCGTAGAAGGATGGCACAAAGAATTACCCTGTTCTTCTCCTGATCTCCTTAGATCCCATTCTCTTTTAGGAGGTGGGATGGGCTAGAGGGTAGTATTTTGGTTAAGCTGGGGAGGCGGCTCAAAGACTTCACTTCCCATTTGGCAAATCTTTTTGTGTTTTAAATATAGTATTAGAAAAAAAAAAAACCTTGTTTTTCAACCTCAGGCTAACACATTTCAAGGGACACATCAGAGATAGAGTACAGGAAGCAATAATTAGAAATTATTTTCCTGAAGAGAACATTTTGGATTCAGGTATTGATAAGGACCCTCTGTGAAAATGAAGAGGTCGATAAGCTCAAATCAAGATATACTGAAGCCCCTGCCTCCCTCTCCCAACTCATCCTGCATTATGCCACCCTTATTCTCAATGTTCTGGCTTTATCATCTTTCTTTTTCAGTTTCTGCCATACATAAGGCTTTTTGTCCTCAGAATTTTTGGTGTGCAGTCATCTCTACCTGGATAGGCTTTCTCATTATTCTTGATCTAATTAATTTCTACCGTTTCTTCAGTTCTTAGGTTGTATATAATTTCCTTAGTTAAGCCTCTCTGAAACCCCTCATTTATTTAAATTACAAGCCTTTTATTATTTCTTGATCATAGCCCTTATGATTAAGAGTTTAGGCATTTAAGTGATTATTTGTTTAAGGTCTACTTTCTAAGACCAGACATTATGCACATAAGAATAGGGACCTATGTTTACTTTGCTTACCATTGTATACTCAGAGCCTTGCAGAGCACCTGGAAGAATAGTTGCTCAATAAATATTTGTTAAATGAATATGTAATCTGCCTAGCATATAGTGTGAGTACCGCAGATATTAGTTTCCTCCTCATTCTCCTCAATAAATCATCAGCTCACTGGCTTATATGGTGGTAGACCCATCACGAGATAGCTTCTCTCTTGTCCTTCCGTTTGATCGCTCTACTTCCATAACTTGAGTACTATTAATACTTATGAATTGGTATTATATCTCTTTAATCATTGTGAAAGACTTTTAAGTTTCTTAAAATATAAATATTTTCACTTAACTTTACTCAACAGCTTGCCCCGAAACAAGCAACTCTACTCAAAATAGCAAGTCTTAGGGAATAAAATTTTAGAATTCAGGTAGCAAGGGGAACTTTGGAAAAGACCATGGGACATTGAGACAGTGTGGAGCAGTGGAAAGGGCTCAGAAGTTAATATCAGAAGATATGTTCTGAGTTCCTCTTCCAACACCTGGTCACCTCGTTATGTCAATTAAACTTCCAAAACTTAATTTCTTTATCTGAAGAATTTTAAGTGTCATGTGAAATAGCATGTGTTAAAAAAACTACAAAGGACTATTGGAAGGTTTCCAGGGGATTATGCATTTATCAGGCTCTGCTACTGGATTATCAAACAGTTTAGGGCAACCCTTTTTCTCATTATTTTATCCTCCATAGTTCCTGTTCTTCATTTGTTTAATGACAATAACATCATCTAACTTATAGAACTCATGAAAATGCCGCATGGGAAGCGTCAGCCGATGGTAGGTATTATGGTTCTACCCCTCTTTTTCTTTTCCCACCATCCCATGCTATGCTGCTTTATAAATATGTTACATACCATGTATCTATGTACTATTCTAATGTGATCTATCAGTTTATAAAGCATGCATTAGTTATGACATCAAGCTTCAAAAGACCATGTTTGATCATTTTAATAACTAGTTAACCATAGAGATTAAGTTGATTAAGGGATTTTCCCCAAAGCATAAAACTAATCTCATAGAAAGCAAAATGACTGAAATTCAGGCCTTGTACCTCTTAGTTTTGTATTCTTTCTTCTAACCGTGGCCACTTACGGTGCTACCAGAATCTGCATAATGGGAATTTCATTTTATGCCTTTTATTTTAATTTGTACTTTTTTTTTTTTTTGGTCTTCTGAAGCCTAATGGAGGAATTACCTCTTTTACATTTCTTTTCACATAGGCATTTTTGACTCAGGCTAATCACCTACCAGCTGCGAGGCCTTGGATAAGTTAGACTGAGTTTTCTCATCTGTAAAATAGGCAAGATGGGAGGTCTCATCTCAAAGGTTGTGAGGGTCAGTGAGATAATCTATGTATTGCACGGTGTACAGGTTTTGGCTGGTAATAAGAGCTCAGTAAATAACAGCTAATGCTATTGATTCTGTTAAGATGATGGGTTTTGCAATTGTCCATCAACTTTATCCTTTAGCAGCCTACTAAACCTCAACAATTTTGTTTTTAATTTTGTAGTAAGTTTCCTAATCTCTCAATATTGGTTCTAATTGAAGAGTCATTAGACTCAAGCCTTTAAGAGGCATTTTATTTGGTTCCTTGCATTTGCAAATTATATGTATAGAGATCTGAAAGATGGGATGTGGCTTCAGGATTCCTACCTAAGAGGGTTTCAAGCAATTGGCAGCTATACTGTCAGAGCTGAGATGTGAGGGTAAAATGATAGCAACTTTGGTCTCCCCACGTACTAGAGTGGATTTGGCCTGTCTGCTTGTGGGATGTTCTCTTCCTCCTTTGGTGTTCCACATAGAACTCTCTGGAAAGTGGGTGGTCTTCCCATATGGAAGAGGTTCCTTCTACATTCTCAGATATCTGAGTTTTTGTGACATCACTGAGTCATCTGTTCCTGTTCCAGAAAATTCTGGTGGCATAGTACAGGGTACCAATCCACTAAACACCACAATTAAGGAAGAGCAAGGAACTAAAATTTATTGAGTGTGTATGATGTGCCAGGTACTGTGTGTAGATGGTTTAGAGGCATTCTCACATTTAGTGTCTCCAACACCCCTGGAGGTCTGACTACAGCTAATGGTTGAGTGGATGGCACTGTTGCTATAATTGAATGGTTGAGTCATTCATGGGTCCTGTGCTGTGCAGAGCAAACATTCTCTTAGCTATTGGCCCCTTGGAAAAGAATTGTTTGTCAAATATCAGGAGCCCCCAATTTAGGAAGAAAAGTTCAAGATTTCTGCCTTGGTATTCCATTTGACAAAACTACTTAGATTCCTTGCTTATTAGTATTACGAGTGGCTTGTTGAAAGGATCTGCCTTAATATACTCCCAATTCCCTCAGTTGGACACTTAACCTCTACCTATGAATTTAAATCTGCTCTAGGTTCAGGACCCAGTTAAATGGTTGGGTCAGGAGGACTTCTCTGCATCTCAGTAGCTTTGCTGGGTGATGTTTTGATCTGACACCCTGGTTCAAGGTAATTGGGTCCTTGATTTAATTAAGCCAAAACACATCTTGCTCTCTCAAGCCTGTATCTTGGTCCCTCCAGCACTCAAGTTCTGTTGCATCCTCACTGGAAAAGTCAAAGACTGTTGTATTCCTGAGGCCCAGCCTTGAAGGGTCCCCCTGGGTATCCTACTGACTTAGTTGTGCTCTTTGGAACATCTCTCTCAAGGCATGTGCTTGATTTGTGCATTCAAATGCCACAATTCTCCACCAAATATTCAAATGTTTTTCTGTTAATAAAACAAGGCTTTCATGAATGTCGCCTAGAAGGAAACTAACCAAATCACTCTGGCAGTACTTCAGTTTAAGATTAAACAATAATTTTAAAAAACACAGGAGAAATTAAAAGATTTCACAAATGGTAATCTAATTAGTACAGAAAATTACTGGACTGAGTTTTCAATTCATGTATTCCAATGTTTTAGCAGGAGGTCTGGGAATGGGAGAGGGCTAACTGTGCTTGTAGTTACAGATACACAAGCTATTTTTCTAACACATTTAATCTCATGATTGCAACTTTGTAACCAAACGTTTACTTGGTACTTCATAAAAAGGACCCTATTTTTCATTCACTTTTAACCTTCTCTGAGGGAGGGAATGTGGAATTGATGATTCATTTTTGTGTTGCTACACTTACAACTGGGGATATCTTTGCTTCCTGTGAACCGATCAGTTCCAACATTCGTGGAAATATTTTGACTACCACTGTTTACTAGCATAAAAATCTGTTTTATAAACTGCGAGAATCACTATTTCTATGTAAAACGTCAGTAGTTTAAAAATGGCAATAAATACTTAAGGGAGGAAGGAGATAAAGTATTTAACTGATTCTAAAGCTTGATATCCCAAGCTATATAATTTAATCACAACAGCCCCACCCTACAGTTCTTTAATATTTTACCAGATACATTTCATTAATAAATATTAGCCAAGTACTTTTGGAGTTCATGATTAAATATTAACAGTTATTTTTACAAAATGCATAGGAATATTTCACAGGACTGTGCCTATGAATGTAAATGGGTATGCAGACATTTTGAAAGAAGCTTGTGGTTTCTTTTAGTGACACCTGCTTTGGTTATTATTTACTACTAGAAAAACATTATTTTTGGCTAATGGTCACCATTTTCCTTCTTCTGCATCAGTGTAGCTTATGGCTTATTATCATATGCAAGTGTAATTTTACCAGGGGAATGAGTAATAAAAAAAAAATGTGTAATTTATCCTACCAAGCTTGAATGGGAATCCACTTGCTTTGGATATTTCCAGCCAGGCATAATTTATCCCCATCCTTGGCTGTGAAACAGTGTGGATCTTCTTAACTGAGTCCCTGACAGATGGTTTCAGCGTTTTCAGGACTCCATTTCCAATCATTTTGCCCATATTGCAAAATTGGCCTTGAAAAAGGGTAAAGAGTTGTTATGCTGCATTAACATCCCTTCAGAATTGCTTGCTGTGAAGGGCATGAAGAAGTGAAGGAAATCAAGACAGCAATGCTTGAAAAATATGCTCCTGGAAGTCAGAAATGCAAGCGAAATATTGATGTTCCCAGATTACATCACAATCTCCCTTTGATTTTGATTGTAAATCCCAAAGACACATTAAATGCAATAATAAAAACACAAAATATTCAGTTAATGTGGCTCATAAGCTATTCTGATGATACCCATAATGTGGAAAGTTAGAAAGGGCTGTAGTTTAGGCTGGCTTACTTATCATCTTAAATCCTGCTGATGGATACCACCATGGACTATTAGACAAACAGGAATTCTCATAGTCCTTTTCAAGTCTTGCTACCAGCTCATAATGAAAGCACTGAAATATCTGCATTCGTTTTCCAAGAAGCATGAATTGATCACATTTAGCATGCCAAATTTTCATTTTCTTTTGCAGCTTCAGCTGACTGACTTCTTCATCTAAAATGCTGTTCTTTTCTTTTTGTCGCCTTTTAGTTTATGATCAAAATCAATGAGGACTGAAGCTTTCCACAGTCATCTATAAAATGCAATTACTGTATACAACACACAGTAAAACTCCTGTGTTGTATATGTTGAGACATAATTTATGCCACTTACCTCCAGAGAGGTATCGATCTTTCTCTGTGAATGTTTTACAAAAGGGTCTCTTGAGTGCAAGCATAAGGAAATATGTGGCTATTGGGGCTGATCTATAATTTGATTAATAATGACCAATCTTTAGAACTTGACTCCTTACTGCACTTTTATTGTGATCTGGCCTTAGAGTTTTAGATTTTTTCTTTTGCCATTCTTTTCAGAGGCATAGTTATTTGTGTGTTTTGAATAGTGTTACTTGCCTTACCCGTGATGTAGCCGTCATCAAGTTGAGTGGCACTGTAGGGTGATGAATACTATATTTGGAGTTAGAAGACCTTAGTTTGGCTTCTGACTCAATCACTTAATATCTGTGTGACCTTAGGTACACTGCTTACCTCCATAAATCTAGGTTTTAACCTCTGTAAAATGGAACCAATGATCTACTTCAGGGGACATTGTTTTCTGAGGATTAAATGAGATATTTAATACATTTGTTCGACAAACATTTATCAACGAGGCATTTTAACAGGCTCTGGAGGACATGATGATGAATAAAACAGGCATGATTCCTGCCTTCATGGAGCTTGCTCAATCTACTGGTATATAAATAAACTCCATATGCTTCAATATATTATAGATATGAAAGATAGTATCATCATCCTCATTGTTATGTTGTTGAAGTCATGCCTGAGAGTGGAAAGCACAATAATGCTGATGCTGTGCCTGGTAGTCGGTCCCATTGGTGGAGGGAGCGTTTAGAGCTAATGACATGGAAATTGTTCTGAAGCTGCACAATGAGCCTTCGTAATGCTCCAAAGCTTAGCATTTACTAGTTTATCCCCTTAAGTTTGCCTGGAAACTCTATTTATTGATTATTTCCCTTGTAGCCAGAGTATTCTAAGTGAAAGAGACAGAAAGAAAAAGAAGGAAAGGCCCTTTCTTTTTACTCCTCTAAAATGTAATCTATCAGAGTCAATAAGCAGGGAAAGTTCATTTTCAAAGAACAAACCTTCCTGTTTCATCCACAGTCCCCCAGCATGTTATCTTGGGTTACCATGTGATGAATAATCCACCATCCTGTTGACTATCTTTGTGAGGCAGGGCAAATTTATGATTAAGGTGTTGTGGCTTTTTGAATTAGAATGGTTTGGTCATCATCAGGGTTACATTATGGGATTTTCTGTCCCCCAAATAACGTGGGGATGGTGGTTCGCTCACTTGGAGGATATCTTCTTCTGAGGCTCTGCACCAGCCATGGAAAGAAGTATGTTTTAAATTGCTTGTGATTTTAACCCTATAGCTCTGGCTATTTCAACATTGCTGGATGAAAGGTAGGGTTTTTATGCCAGTATTCTGCTGGCATAGAAAATGGCAGCGGGTAAGTAACTGATACATCAGACTGCCTTGTGTGTTGACTTTGCTTACTGCTGTTCCCAGAACCTCATATTTTCCCAGAACATTTGCCCGTACTGTGTGAAGAAAGAACATTTTGTCCTCATAGAGTGAGGGAAGAGCTCAGGCCAATTTACCTTGAGCAGGAACCTGGAGAGTAGTATAAACTTCATTGTTATATGACTACAATATATTTTCCTGCCTTGACCTGGAGTAAGTGTCAACTTTTGGGATTAGAGGAAAATTAATTGCCTATTTTCAGCTCACTGAAGTCAGCAACATAATTAAATGCTCGTATATATGCAATCAGAAAGATTATATGGTCAAGAAAATGTTCCAGTGGAGTCAAGGTCTACCTTTTGGCTTAAGAACAAAAGTCTGAAAGAATTTTCTAGTCAGATGAGAAACTCATGAGTGCATGAAAAGTGATTTCTCTCTCCCTCCCTCTCTCGCTCTTGTTCTCTCTCTCTCAAGTTAAAAGAATTTTCTGAAAGTTTGAAATGCCAGGAGTAATATGGTGTCTGTATTGCTGTATAAGAGTCATAGAATAGGGCATTTTATCTTATTTTTGTTCTCGCAAATAAGAGCAAGAATCCAAAAGTAAAATGAAGGAAAGCTTAGGAAGCAGTTAGTTGACTTTTGAAACAATTTTTCTGTTAGGAAGGGTCATAGTTATGTATCCTATATGTTTTGTTGTCTCAGAATATCGAAGGCCCTTCCTGAGAACCAAGATATCAGCAGGCTCTCAAGGAAGTACTTATTGTCCCACCTGGTTTTCTAACTCCTTGCTTGAATTTTCATAGAAGAATGATTTTTTTTATGCAGACAAGCATAATTTCTCTAGGCAGGTATTTATTTCTGCAAAAAGGAGAAGGAACTAACTTTCATAGAATATGGTAAGCCCTGTTATTAACACTTTAATATATTCAATTTTCCTGTCTTTATATCAACCTATGAGGTAGGTATTATTTTTTCATATTTTACTGCTGTAGGAATTAGAATTTAACTTATTCTTTCTGCACCCTTATTTGACATCTTTAAGCATCAGTTTCCTATTCATAAAGTGAGGCTGATTATACCTTCTTCATAGATATTTAATGATATAATGTGTGTAGAGTGAAGATCACAGTCATATAGTAAAGATTTCAGAAAATGGTCATTTTTTAAAATTTTTGCTATCAATACTATTATATTTTCCCCCACCCCTAAATACCTTGACAATGCCAACAAATGCAGTCAATTACCTTGACAATGCCAACAAATGCAGTCAATTATCTGAATGCTTTAGTTTTGTGAAGTGCAACCAACTGGGTCTATCAAGTTGACAGAATTCTCCTGAACTTAAAACACTGAATTAACTGTTCTTGTTCCAGGCACTCATGATTTCATGGATGGGTCCACATAGGAGTACCGATTTAGTGGTCTGATTTAGTGGTCTAGCTTTCATGGGCATGGAGTATTTCCTTCTGGTGGTTACAACATGGTCTTTGGAGCCAGAATGACCTGGGTTCAAATCCCAGGGCTACATGGTGACTGTACCCTCACTAAATGCTGTGTCTTTGGCTAAGTTTATACCTTTATTTCCTCATCTGTAAAATGGGAGTGATATAGATTTTTTGAGGTTTCAAAAAAGGGATGTTAAAATAGAAGTTTCAGCAAAACATCATGTATTAGTTAGGGTTCTCCAAAGAAATAGAACCAGTAGAACCAATAGGAGGTAGATGGGTAGATAAGTAGATAAGCAGGAATTTATTTTAAGGATTGCGGGGAATGTCGAGTCTGCAGTTTGTAGCCCAGGTTGGCAGGCTGGAGATTCCTACTAGAATTGATGAGTCTGAAGGCAGTTTGGAGGCAGAATCCTTCCTCCTCAGAAAACCTCATACATTTCTCTTAAGACCTTCAACTGATCGAATGAGGCCCACCCACACATTATGAAGGATAATCTGCTTTATTCAAAGTCTACTGATTTAAATATTAATCACATCTAAAAAATAATTCCATAGCAACATCGAGGCTGGTGTTTGACCAAACAACTGAACACCATAGCCTAGCCAAGTTGACACATAAGATTAACCATCATGATGCAATGGATGAGAAACTCTAAAGCAGGTTTTCCTCAAATCAATTTCAGAGAGGAGATGGCCAAGAGCCAATTCTATACTTTTCTAGCCTTTCTCATACTCTGAAAGTATGAGAGGGTCTATGGAGAAGGAAGAGGGACCTTGTGGAAATAACCTAGAGGGCGAGCACCAGATTTCTAGGGGCTGGGGAAGGAGCAGGTGGCAGCTAGTTGGAATGGAGTTATATCAGATAAGTTGCAGTCCCGGGATTCTCCAAATAACGCACTAAAATGCCCACTGGAGAGTCACCTTCAAAATCTTCCAGCCCAAAAGAGTGCAAAGATTGTTACAACTGTACCACCTCGTGTGGGGCATCTCTTCACCCCTCCCTTTCTTTTCTCCACGCTGACAACATAAGATCCCTCCACCAGCCGCAGAGGAGCTGGAAGGTACGTGGGCGGCACAGGGAAAGGAAAGCCAGAGCCAGTCATGCTCCTCTTTCCTTCCCCACTCTTTTTCAGCCTGAGAAAGTCTGAAGAGGAAGAAGCCAGAAGTTTTAACATTAAGTCCAGTTCAGAATTTTGATTAATATCATAAACCAGACATTCTAATTTATGAATTGAGATCATATTAATAATTTAGAGTCATAGTAATTGCAATTTAATATAACCCAAGAATGAGCAGAAGAACATTGGGACCTGTCCAACTTTTCATTGGGGTCATTGAGAGACAAAAGGGAATTGGGTCTTGAGTACTTGAAAATGGTTCTTAAATTGTGGTCCCCAGACCAGCCACAGTAGTGTTGCCTGGGAACATGTCAGAAATGCAACTTCTCTGGCCTCATCCCAGAACTAGTGACTCAGAAACCCCGAGTGGTGGGGCTTGGCAATTGCAAACTCTTAGGTGATAGTGATGCACACTCAACTTTGAGAACACTTTTCCTAGAACAATGTCTCACAAACAGCACAAGAAAACCATAGTTTACTCTTTTCATGATCAGATACATCTATTTAATGAGCAATGCTTCTCAAAATAAATATAAAGGAGGTAGGTAGTAAATAAGATTTAATCTGTTTTCCTTACTATGGTAATGTTGCAACTGAAGTTTCCTCTTTGGTACGAGGCAATCATCCCTGCTCTGCGTATTTTGTGAAAATATTGTATCAAATGAGCTAATATGTGAAAAACGCTTTTAAAATCATGAAGCACTGTACATGTGCAAGTTATTATTATTACAAATACCTTATTTACATAGACATCAACTTCATTTTGAAAGGATATCTCTGGGGTTTGCTGATCATTTAACTTTCATTATCACACCTGTCAGCTACTTCCCACCACTAACCAATTAAGTATCAAGCAGAAGAGCCAAATCAGAGGGGGAAATTGGTCAAATCATGGCTGACTGCTTTAATTTTAGCGAGAAGGAGATAGAGTTGGTAGGTTTTGTCTTGGCTGAAATTGTATGTTCAGAGTAACTTTATGTTCATGGGTTTATCAGTCCCTCTTTTTTCTCCCCTTATTTTCAAAAATGTTTTGCCCAGTCTGTAGAAGCAACCTCAGGTGAGGTTTATAATATTTGAAAACCAAAAGGAATTTAAGGATGAGATTGACTTTTTTTTGACATTTCTATTTGTGGAAAGTCCTTTCCATATCGAAAATAGTCTCTTTTTTTCCTTGTTCTTATTGGAACCTCTTTTTTTTTCAGTTCTATTGGGGAATTATAGCACAACATGTTTATGCCTTTATGGATACTGATAATTGTGTGTTACAAACTTTAGTACGCTAGCAGTTAATGAACATACTATTTTGAGGAGCTGTTATGTGCAAAGTCCTAGAGAAGATATTTAATATGTCTTTGCTCAAAGTCTCAGGGATTAGTTAGAGGGATAAGATTTAGAGCCAGGAAAGGGAAACATGTGATGTCAATCAAATTGAGTCTATCTTAGAGGGGTAGGTAATGCAGGGGTGTGGGTGGCTTCATTGAAAATTTAGGATTTTAGCTCTGATCAGATAGATGGTATATATTTCATGTACCATGTGAGTATAATGTTTGGCAGTTGGCATTCCAGGAGCTTGGACCTGAGAAAATACAGCACGAAGTATACAGATTCCATACAATGTACTTCCTATCAGGTAAGATGATATGAAGCATGACAAGTGTCTGTGTGATGATCAGTGGTGCTAGATGGGTCTTTGAACTGTGTTAGTGGAGAACTCTTTTTTTGGTTCCCACACTGAGCAGGAAGAGACAATTCCTAAGGTCGGCGGGGAGTGGAGGGGGTTGTTCACAGCAAACAGGCAGTGCTCCAAGACTACTTTTATCAAGTGCCCAGGCAAAGACCAAGACTCAGCAATATGGGCCCGAATGCAAGCTGAGCTATGTCAGCTCACAAAGGTCAGCCTGGATTTGAAGATTAGAAGAATGAAACTTGGATTTGGCTTAAGTTGTTTGTAACTATTGTAACTATTGTAACTACTAAAACAAGGAGTTCAAAGATAAAAGTACAAGTGAGTGAATGGATACAGTATCTTACCAGGGCCTCTCAGGTTCCACACAGAGATGTCCCCAAGTTCTGTAATCAATACTGATGCCTGGTGAGAAACCTACCAAGTTGGAACAACAGGGCTGGAGTGGCAAGGCCCAACCAGCCCTCAAAGGTCCATTTGGGAGTCTGTAAAGGGCTGCCATAGTTGCACGCTTGTGGGTATGGCCTGTGCAGCTGGCCTGGCCATGGTTTCCCACACCACCACAGACTTCACAGAGAGGGAAGGGCTAGACCAGCAAAGAGACTCCTTATGTGGCCACATCAGTTAAAGGTGATCACCACTTCCCTCATGTGGAAGAACCACATGCAGACATAGAAATCTCTTCATAGCCTTTATAGTTTACTTTATTATGAATTCAGTGAACTAGAAAGTGAATCACATTTTTATAAAAGAGTGTGGGTTCCTACATTATGAACAAATCTTTTTGTCATTTTCATGTATTTGTGAGTTAAAATATTGCATCCAAGTATAAACTTGAACTGGCAGAAGTTTCCTGACCATTAGGTCAAGATTCTGGAACCCAAAGAAGGCAAAATGAAGCAAAGCTTTTTTCGGTGTCTGGCATGGGCTTAAGTAGAGATCACTTTTGCATTTTAAATCTAAGTTTCCCTTCAATAGCATCAGTTCCCTTTTGTCTAATACCCCTGGTGGTAATAGCATTGGATCAGGTATTTGAATTTCGTTATGTATGATTTCTCTGGAAAACTGATGACCCATTGATTTGTGGAAATAATCACTAATACAGAATTTTCAAAGTTTGGTGACAAAGGAAAGAAAGAATGTCATGATGATTAAAAGTATAGACTGTAGGGTCAGGCTGCTTGAGTTTAAATCCAAGTGTGGCATTTCCTAGCTATGTGACTTTGGGCAGGTTGCCAACCTCTCTGGGATTCAGAAATGGTATCTGCCTGATTTGGCTGTCGTGAGCATTAAACGAGGTGCTATGTTTTCAACATTCATAACAGTGCCTGACATGTGTTTGCTATTATTATTTCCGAACACAAGCCTCCTCTTTTGGGAAGGGCATGATATTATCTAGACTACTCAGGGTTTTGCCTGCTGCTGTAATACAGAATTTTGAAAGGAACTCGTTTCTTACCTAGAATGGTAATAACACTGTAGCTATTGGAACCAGCTGATGCATTATCCATAATTCTATTAATAATAGCAAAATATGGATTCAATGTCTCTTACTTTCCTAACCTCACCTTTCACAGTATCATACAATTTTAATGCAGACCTTTGCCAGTTGGCCTTCTCGATTTATCAGACATACGACCAAAGGTTAAACCACTAGGTAGGGGTCCCCTATCTTGTGGTTACAGCCAGAATTTGAATATAAATTTTTAGGCCTTTAGCTCTATGAAGACTCCAATAAAACATAATGTTCAAAGGTAGATAGCATGGACAAGTTCTCTGTAACTAAAATCTTGAAAGGGTCTAGTCTATAACAGTGGAAAGTGTCTTATTAAGTCCTTTAATGACACTTGTTAATGAGTTGGGATCTTTGGCATATGTTTTTGGTTTTTGTTTTTAGAGCTAGCTTTGAAAAATCTGTCTGCTCTTACAGATACGATTTCTGTCATCTGGCTCTTTCAAGCACTAAGGATCTGTCTTTTCTAAATTTCATAACATAATGTGGCTATCAGCTCTCACCAATGAACCGAAGTTAGGCTTTTCATGTGCGCAATGCAAAAATGAGAAATTGCAATTTGTTATTGAGTAATGAAATGGCAAATAATCAGTTCCTGGAAGATTTTAGGAGTTGTGCCATGGAAGATATGACTATAAATTACTGATCCTGAGTACCTTGATGTAGTGATTCTCATACCTGGCCATATATCCTGTATCCTGGGCACCTAAGACCTTTAAAAATGCAGATTCCCAGGTTCATTGAAATCTTTGGAATCCATACATCTAGTGAATGGAATTATTACATAAAGAATTCCGTGGCAATTTCTGGTGAATTATTTTTCCAAATGACACATTAAAACAATTCCAAAACTCTGGAGTCATATTTCAAATATTAGGATCATAGCACTTGGATGCTAATAGGAATTTAGTGTAACGTCTAGTTTAGTACTACATTTTATAGGTGAATAAATTAAGATTGGGAATGATTTAGCAATTTTAAGATCATAGAGGTTTAGAAGAGGATGAAAGCTCATCAATTATCTAATATGTCATTGACATTTTATAGATCAAGAAACTGAGAACCAGAGGAGCTGTGTGACTGGCCCCTAGTTACGGTCGGAGTGGCATGTGAGGATGGACCTATCGTAACTCCCTATTGTAGAGATAAGAGAACTACAACAGGGACATACTAAAGGTTCTACCCAAGAGTCATGGGTACATCAGTGAAGATGGCAATGAGAGGGTAACGTTCAGGGCCTACATATCCATCCAGTGTCCTGTATGGATATTCTACAGTTGTCTGGAAATATTATACATTTAGAGAAAAAATTAATTCAAGTGTTATTTGAGTTGAGATCAATCTTGTTCATTGTTGTTGGAGAGTTAACAGAGTGAAGAGAAAAAAGCATTTGGCTGAAAGCTGGGAGATCTGAGATCTGTTCCCACAACCATCACTAATTATTAATAGCACTGTGGGATTGTGTGTAAGTCATTTAACCTCTTCTAATTTCCCTATCTCAGAAATTACGGTGATGATAATATCTTTCCCAAGTAACTTACAGGATCATCGTAAGTATAAAAATTTTTAAAAATGTATGGGAACGCATTTTGAAAAGTATGATATGTTATACATTTTGATCTTATTATGTGGGAAATTAGATAGAAATGCTTTTTTATGGAATGAGGGCATGTTAGTAAACTAAAGTTTAATCTATCATCCAGCCAATGCTAATATTGTCTACCAGTTAAAACACTAAACCATATATGCTTTCACTATGTATTTGTTTTTAATAATATTAATATCATTTATTTAATTAATATAAATCTTTGGCCTTTCCTTAGTATGAGCAATAGATTTTATTGTACTAAAATATATTTAATGGCAAAAGCTAAATAAGATACAAGGAGAGCAAATATTAGCTTTTCCTTCCCCAAGGGTACCAGGTGATAGGGGACATTTTCATATGGTGCTGGATCTAAAACTATACTTATTCCTTTTTTTTCTGACCCTAATGTTAGAGATTAATTTCCTAAATGGCTATAAAAGTGCTTATTATGTATGAGGCACTGTTTTGCACTCAAAAAATAATCCTCTTACATCAGTCAGGGTCCAACCAGGAGGCAGAAACCACATAGTAATTTGAATAGGGAAAATATAATATAAAACATTCATAACTGTGACAAGGGATTGGAGTAATGAAGGATTGGCTAGTAAGAAGTAAAGAAAACTCCAAAAAAATATAGGAATAGCCAAGTGTAGGAGCAGTCACAACCTCCAGGCTAAGATAGAGCTCCAAAGAAAGAAATAAATCTGAAAATGGATCCCCCCCACCCAGAACTAACATCCAGAACTCATTAGAAAGGGTATAATCATGGCTCACTGGATGGCGGAAGAGATGCCAAAGGGCCTCACTGGCAGAACTTGCTGGAAAACCATTCTCTGGGTTGCTGGGGGAAGCTGTTCACAGCATTGTGTTGTGCCTCAAAACCTGTAGCAATACTGCCTGGAAGTGCCAGTGAGAAGCTGCCGGCTGTTGGACGTTGCTTGCCACTGTACAATGGGGAAGCTGGGCACTGGAAAACCCATCTGTTGTAAGGACTGGATACCGGAAAGGCCACATACTGTAGAAGCCTGTTGAATGCAACATATTGGAACTGGGAGGGAAAATCTCTTCCTCCTCTGGTGTCTTTTCAGTGCCCTTTCATGATGATGCTTAGCTCACACCAGCTGGCAAAGGAGACATATTTAAAGGGCCCAACTCTATTTATGCAGAGCAAGCAACAAGGGGTGAATCTGGAGCTTCAAATCAATACATTGATAACTGGAACACCTTTCAACAGTTTTGTGGAATAGTACTATTTTTATCCTCATTTTACAGATGAGGAAACTGACTCAGAAAGGTGAAACAACTTGCACAAGAAAGTTCATTATGGGTAGTAGGTGGCAGAGGCAGGATTTGAACCCCAGTATTTTGACTCCAGAGTCTCCTCTAAATTACTCCCCTCTGCAGCCTCTGTGTCTCCTTCCTCACCTGCAGTGCATTTCCGGTGTAATCTTGTGGCACCAAGTGCAAGTTCCACTACACTTGAAGATTGGCTCCTACGTTTAGAGACATCATATCCTTGAACTTTATCACAAAGTTTACTTGATGCATTTCCTTCCTTAACTATTCTCCCACTTATTTCCCATGTTTCTTCAATTTCTCCTACAAACATGTGCCCAAAACCCTACTTCCTTTTTCCATTTCTTGTTTCATGTAAGGGAGGAAATGTGAAGGAGCAGTTTGTGGATTCTCTCTGTAACATTCTCTGTTTTCTGCTTTCCATATCACCATACTATTAATAGTTCAGACCAATAGTACCTCTTACCTGACTATGAACACAGCCTGTCTAGCAGTCTGTCCGCAGCCCCTCTGAGGTCCTGAACATCAGCACCACATCGTGAAGAGCAGACCAGGTCATATCACCCCTCTCCTCAACAATCCACAGTGGTTCCTCAGGCGCTACCCTATCAAAGCTCATTCCCGCAGTTCAGCCTGCAAAGCCCTCTATGTTGTGATCCTCACTAGACAGCTTTCTAGCCCTAACTCTCCTCTCTTATACCAGTGCCATCCTCCTACCTAAAGTGACGATTCAGGGTTCCTTCAACTTTGTTTCTGTCCCCATGGTTTGTTTCAGGGGTATATTTTGCCAGAAGATTTTCTGCCCAGCTGCATGTGTCCAATACAACCCCACCTTAGAATCATCTAAGATGCCTCTCCTTCCACAGTGACTTTCCTATTTTTTCTGACAACTTTTTTCTCTTTTGAATCTCAAAAGTGCTATATTTTTCTCTTGTCATATTTTTCTTTTGAATATAGCAATATTGTTCTCAATTTCTACCCTATTATTAGATTACAAATTCCTTGAAGACAGGGGCAATATTTTACTAGTTTTTCTTTCTTCTTTCCTATTAATTAATTATTGTGTTTCCTTCAATGCAAGAAGCCACTAAAATAGATTTCAAGGTCTGAATTGTCAGTCAAACTCATGAGACTCAATTAGACTTACTCAGCATCGAATTTACCTAGAAAGGATATAGAGCAGTGAACTCACCTATGTACAGCAGCAGCATCTAGAGGCGGCAGCCACTCAGGGGTAGTTTCTCTCTCTTAGTCATTGCTGGGACATGTTCCTGTCTCAAAATTAATAGTAAATGAGTGGATAGCAAGGTGTGTCAGAGCAATCACAGGCTCTGAGATCCATCAGCACTATGGACTGAATGTTTGTGTCCTCACAAAATTCATATGTTGAAATCCTAACCTCTAAGGTGATAGTATTAGGAGTTGGGGTATTTGGGGGTAATTAAGTCGTAAGGGTGGAACCCTCATGAATGGGATTAATGTCCTTCTAAAAAGAGACACAGGAGCTTGCTCTTGCTGTCTGCCCTCTGCTAAATGAGGATATAATAAGAAGACGGCCATCTGCAAACCAGGAAGCAGGTCCTTACCAGACACTGCATCTGCCAGTGCATTTATCTTGGACTTCCCAGCCTCCAGACTCTGAGAAATAAGTGTTGGTTGTTTAAGGTATCCAGCCTATGGTATTCTGTTATAGCAGCCCAAACTGACTAATATATTCATCTTAAATGCCATGCCAGCTACACAGCTCTGCAAGAGTAACGGACATTCGCTATCATGGTATCCTGCACATAGTAGGAGATTAGGCATTTTTAAAAATTTAATTTTATGGCATTTTAGATTAAATTTCTAATTATTCTCTGCACTGAAGAATTCTCAGCCTCATTTGGACCTCCAGTAACTACTTGATCTTTAAAACTTTCCTAATGATCTGGATTCATTTTTAATGCTAACAAACTTCTCGGTCCTGGAAGGGCTTGCTTTAGCTTCCTCTCCAGTTCTAGGGTTTTAAGTGTTTGTCTATAATTTGCCCCAGGAAGAAATAACATTGTGGCTTAACAGTGTAGATTGGATTCCTGAGCCACTCAGCAGAGGTTCCTGGTAGAACCAATAGAAGAAAAATAGTTTTAAAGTCACATTCATTTATATTAGCAAATCTAGAAGACAAACCATAGTGTATACCTATTATGTAATTTCCATAATACTTTTTTGTGAAACTTGTGTCCATTAACTTTCTCATGTGACTAATTGCTTGGAGATTTCAGTTTGCATATACTGAACATTCTATAGCAGTTAGCTAAATAACTGTGTAAGACACATGATGTTTGGTTCTCAATTATCAGAAATCTCACTATTTGCTACAAAATTGACTCTAAGGAACATGCAGGTGTTTCTGTATTCCAAACTTTGGTGTGCATAAAAACCCATTCCTATGCATCTTAAAAATGTAGATTTCTGGGTATTCATCCTCAATCATTTTGATTTGGTAGATCCAGAAATTGGCCCAGGCATCTGCATTTTTACAGCATCCAGTATGATTCTGATGCATGCGATCTGAGGACCACATTCTAAGAAACACTAAATTAGTCTTTATAGAATGTATTCAACTATTTCATATATTAAGAGGTCCTTTCTGGGTTGAGCTCCAAAATATCATGGAGGAAGTTCTGGTAGTTTCTAAAAACTATTTTATCGAAGTGTAATTTACCTACTATAAAATTCAGCAGCTTTAGTGCACTATTCAATATTTCGAGTACACTTGCTGAGTCCTGCAACTATTCTTGCTATGATTTTTATCTCTTCTCCTTTGCTTGGGTTAAAGAAAGTCCATTACACCAATGGGTGACAACATACAATAAGATTGCTTATTTGGAAGTCAGCAAAGTTTTGAGGGGAGGTCCAAAGAATCGAATGGCCCAAGTTTGAGCTTTGGCTCCATCACCCAGTGGCCTGAGACCTAGGGGCAAGGGTCATGGTCTTTCTGAGTCTTAGTCACCTCATTTATAAAATGGGGATACTATTAATATTTCCTTTATAGGGCACTTATAAGAATTAAATGGAAGAAAGATACTTGGAGTATAATTTATATGTTTATTCAACTATTTAGTTAATAAGTACCTACCTTGGGTTGCTTACTTGTCAGTCTAGGAACTGGAGAGGTATTGATGAGTAAAGACAGATACTATCTTTGCTCTCCTTAAGCAGACAGACAGTAGGGAAAATGAGCATGGTTCTATGAAGACACAAAGCAAAGAAATTTGGGTTGGGTGGGAAGAGGGGTGTCTGTTTAAGGAAGTCAGGGAAGGTAATGTTTGAGACGAAAGCTGGCAGATGAACTAGCATTAACTAGGCAAGGGAATGGTGGTGATAACATACCAGGTGGAAGGAGTGGGGGACAATATGGCAGAGGGTACATGGGATGCTTGAAGGATCTGAACAAATGCTGGTGGAGCTGGAAGATAAAGTTCAAGGGAGAGAGTGGTACTAGGGAGCAGGTACCAGATCCTGCATGCCCCGCAGCCCACATGAAGGTTTGGGTCTAATCCTTGAAGGATTTTACGTGTGTGTGTTTTCATGGGCATACACGTGTGACATGATCAGATTTGCACTTCAAGACTCTGGGAGGATGAAAGGGGAGTGAGAAGGCAGGGGATGACAGAAAGACAATTGGGAAACTCATACAACAGTTCAGGTAAGAGTCGATGGGCTAAGGTAGTTGTGGTGGACCTGGAGAGATGCTAGTGCATGAGAGAGAGAAGTTTAGGGGCTGAAATTGATTGGGGTTGGCTATGGGTTATAATTGGGGGGTGGGGAGAGGGAGGTGTTTGCATGACTCTTAGGTTCCTAACTTGTGTAATGGAGAGAGTGGTTGTTAATTCCTCTAGGATATGGAACACTACACAAAGACCAAGAGTGTGAAAGTGAAGGGAAGATCATGAGTGAAACACATGCAAAGCATTTGGATCAGTGCCTGACACTTAACAAATGGTAGCCACCATGATGGTGGTGATAATTTTAAGATACCATTGAGGCATTCTAGTGGATTTCTTAAGCTGTAATGAGCTATACAAATGTTGGTTATTATTATTATTTTGGTCATAAAACTTGGCAAGCAATATATTAATTCCTGTTTTAATTTCTTTAAACTGATACTTCAAAATCACTTATAACATGAATCCTTCTAGTACTTCCCCCAATGGTGTTGAAGCAGGATTTTACTGTATTACATAGGTGCCCATGTTTCATAATCTTCTAAGTTTATTGATTGAAGCTGAAAGCTGCAGCTAGATCATTCCTCAGAGCACCTCTAGGGAGTGTTACATTAGAAAGATAACAGCAGGCTTGTAAATTAGTACAGTTTACCAACTCGCAAACATTTGTCACCCTCTCCCCTCCTCGCAGGAGAGCAGAAAGGAAAATAAGCAGTGTTTCCTCAGTGCCTCCTGTCTCATGATTTGTTTGGCATAAATTGCTACCTGCCTTGTGGCTGGGCAGTTAGCTAATTTAAAGGCTGAATGAGAAAGCTCTGAAAATAGCCAGAGTGTTCTATTGAAGTAGACGGCCAGTCAATAGGGAAAAAGGGGGATAAACTGATTAATGATGAAATCAGGAACACCCTTTGAAAAGAATCTGTATGCTTTGCCAAGCTGATTTCAGTGGATCTCATATTACTTGTCACCTGGTGACATTCAATATTTCTGATTTCAAGTTTAGACAGTTCCCAGTTTATCACTGTTAAATCATGACTGATGTTCCTTTCAGTGGAACAATACTCAGATAATTGCCATTTAGTTTTTTTTCCTATTATAAATTTAGTTGTCTCTCTACCTGTGAAACAAAATCATAATTAGATGAATACTTGCATATTTATAGGTTTATTTCACCACAACAGAAGGTCTGTATGTTTTCCGTTAACAAACTTTGATTGATTGTTAAGGGCATGTGGAGTCAGTAGTTGGCTATATTGAGTTACATCTCTGAGCTTTGCTTTTCCCATCTGCAAAATAGAAATGATAATAATATTACCTCCCTCACAGAGTAATTGCTGGAATTAAATGAAGCAAATATCTGTTGTATATATCTGTAAAATGATTTGAACAGTGCCTATCACGTGATAAGCATTCATTCAATGAAAGCTATACTAGTCTTAAAGAGTCCTTTCTAGCTCAACCTAGGGAGATGAAGTGTAAACATCTCTCTATCCTTGGATGGGCACTGTAGGTGAAGTGTGAGTTAGACCAAAAGAAATTGCCCTTTACTTATGAGATCTTGTATTTGCTCAGCATCTTTTTTCTTTTTTCCCTTCTAAGTGTCTTGAATGGGAATTCTGGAGGGCGAAGCGTCTGCTTGTTTCTTTTATAACCCTAGTGTTTGCCTCATGTGCTGTACAGGATCTAGGTTCAATCAATGTATGTTGCATAAATGCATACATAGTAGAGTGATACGAAGGTGCTGAAGTCTCCGTGGAAGGAAAAAGCCAGGGTCTTTTAAAAGAAGAAGTATCAATCCAAGGCTATTAATAACATGCCCATAGTTCTTTGGGGAAGAGGAGGGACATTAGAGAAAATAGGACTGGATCCATGGCCAAAGAGAAAGCTGATTCTTATAACACAACTTCTTGTAACACAATCCAAACAAGTGATATTTTTAAAAACAATCCCATATCTGTGGATATTTCCTTGTTTCAGCTGATTGGATTTGCCTGAAGTAGGCATGAAGCACCATGAAACAGACATTCTAACACTTGGCATAATTTTGACATCTTTATTAAATGATATTATCCATTATTGTGTGACTGCTGAGTCAACTGTGAACCAGCCTGAGAAGAACTTCAGAACTTACATGTATTATCCATGTCATGCTCATTTCATATTGCGAATTGTGTAAACAGAATTCATTTTGGAAGGCATTTGGTATAATTTAAATAGCTTATTTCCACATTAATAAATATGATGTGGTAGCTAGGATAAACACCTTGCTTTGGAGCAGCACATTTATTTTCCAAAGACAGTGGCAACTTGTGCCCTGTCATAGAGAGTAAAGTCAATGGAGTGTCTTTTTCTTTCCTCCTTTCTCTTTTTCTCTTTTCTGTCTCTGGGTCTACAGGAATGGAAGCCAACCCTAAGGAAATTGGTGGTGCATCTGATTCTTGCATTCTTTTGTATTCTCTCTCCTTTTTCTGTGCATATGGGCTAGATAGGAAGCTTGTGAGGGTCTGCAGTCGGAAGGAGCTTGTGTCTTATCTGAGGGAGAGGGGAATGCCAAATAGGGACTGCAAAAGTCAGGCATGTCTGTTTAGTGTGACCTGAGTTTCTTTCCATGTTTTTCACCATGGGCTTCACTCACATCCAGGAAACAGTTAACATATGTTCTCACAAAAGCCAAAGCAATGTGAAGACATCTCATCAATGCCTTTGTGTGGTGAGGAACAGGAAGTATGGGTGACAACATTTTACCATGTAGCTGAGAATTAGCGATGATTATTTCTTCTTAAAGCATCTGCTTAATGATAGCTCTTTTAAACTTCATCAGGAAAGAGTTAGTGAAAAATCCCTAGTTATAAATCCTGCAGTGAAGGGTTCTATTTAGACGTTTACTGTTTCAGAGTCACTAGCTCTGAGCTAATCCCAAATTTTAGAAACTTGCTAGGTACCCCGATGTGCTGACTGTTGGAGCAGGGCTACCTCAACGTGGCTGCGAAAGCTGTTTACATACAAGACAGCCCCGCTGAGCACCTAGTGGGACCAAAATCCAGGTGTGACATAAGGGTGCGTGGGGGAGGCAAGAAAGATAAACTGGACATTTTGCCTACGTTTGGCCTTGAAATGACTGTTATAAGTCATTGGTGAAAGCAATCATAGCTGTAATTACTAACGTTCATCACTGCACAACTAGTAAGTACTTTCACAAACATTATTTCATATAATTTTCACAACTATTTTCTGAGGTAACTGTTATTAACCCCATCTCACAGATGACAAAATTGAGGCTCAGAAAGGCTGAGATGATTGTCTGTATTAAAATTTGGACTTGAATCTAGGATTTCTTTTTTTTAAATTCTATATATTCTGCACATGCAATTCTAGCATTAGGCCCACTAAAATACAGAGCCAAAGGGAAAGATATGTTTTAAAAGTTTTTGAAGTTTGGTGGCAGAAGAAATATTATTAACATATTTTGGTTTTAGGTAGAATGAGAAATATGGGAACAAAAGCATGGAACGCCTTCTCCTTTTTGGAGAATTATGTAAATATATTCAAATGTAATGTATGGAGACATGTAACTTTTAACAATACTTTATATGATTATGTTCATAGTGTATATATTTATATAGACCCTCCATTAATATTTATTTTAAATATTTGATTACAGGGCCAGAGCAAGAGAATAGTGCAATTTTAGGTATTTTCTATTCCTTGCTGAAAGTATAGTCTCTCTCAATAGACACTTGCCTTTTGGTTCCAACACATTTAAGTTTGAACTTCTAAACCCTTCCAGTGGAAGGTTCCATTTATTTTGTTGTGGGCTCTTGGGAAATAAATACCTGTAGTATGCTGGTACTGGTCTGATCTTCTTTGCTTCTCTGACCTTGGATCAATAAAGGACAGGTCAAAATAGATGTTCACAACTTTGCAAACAAACCTTATTTCAGCTAGAACAATGGATCTTAGTTTAAACTGGAATCCAAAAGGAATATCACTTGAATTAAAATTAAAGACAAGTCTTCTTAAGAAATAATGCACTATGTAAGGCATTAAAGAATCATTCTAACCCTTAATAACAGGCAATATGAGGCATTATCAATACTTCATTTATGAATCCTTGCTATATTACCTGGCTTTGTGTTGTTGACTTTTTGGGTTAATTTCTGAAGAATTTGTCTCCTTTTCTATAGAGGCCACAACTCTTGTGAAAGAGGCTGTCAACCACAATTTCACATTTCCTTCCTAAGTGTGGAACCTGTCCTGCCTGTGAATATTGTTTGGGCTTTGATTTCAGATTTCTGCTGCAGGTGGCCTTGGGTCCAATGGTGCCTGGCACCTTTCCCCTTCTCTCACTGTGTACAATGTAGATTGGTCACTCATTCAACTAGAGACCTTGAAATGTCTCCTTCACTCTATAAGGAGTAGAGATGACCAGCCTAATAGTAGAACAAAAGGGTAAGCTGCACATAGTACCCAAAGGATTTGAAGAGGACTTTTCCACCTCTACAGTAACCCCTTTGCCCCAGAGAACTTGGGGGCTATATGACACCATGGTCTACTTTGTTGGCACCAATATAATACAACTAATAACAGTTATTTCTGTGCTGGTGCTGAAATAGTTTCTTGAAATCCTCTCACATGCAGCAGGTTTGCAGACCTGACTGAGGATTTTGGCACAATTTTAGTCCTGGTGCAGATAGCTTCAGTAAGACATGGTCCAGCGGACTGAATTGAAGGCGTATTTTCTTTTATCAAGGTTGAGTGAAAGAAAGTAGCCACCAGGAGGTTGTGACAACTCAGGAATGGGTGACCCTACCCCAGCAGCTCTGGACCCTTGGAGCCCGGCCAGAGCAGATGCTAGAGATGAGTCTCACTACAGCTACAGATGCCAGGGCTCAAGATGCATAATCCTGAGCTTGACAGCTGCTAAACTAGCCCCCTGAGTGTCCAAATGAGTTGGCTCTTCTGAAGGAGATGACAGGAAGGAACCAGAGGGATTGCTGTGGCTCCTCTCCAGATACAGCATTAAAGGGAAGCCAAGAGAACATTGCAATTTCGCATACGTTTTAAGAGGCACAAAGAATCATACAATAATCGTAATCTAGTATTATCATTGCAATGGCTGGAGGGGGTTGTGAGCTAAATCCCTTACATTTTTGTAACCTTTTTTTGGATTTTAAAGCATTCATCCATTCAATCAATTGACAAACATGTATTAAATGCCCACTATATGACAAGCAGTGAAAACACAGAGGTATATAGAGGCAGAGTAACTTACTTTAAGGTAATGGCTCTTTTTGAACACAGTTGATTTAGGAGAAGCTAAGGACTCCATGGCTCACCAGCTCCACCCTTTCCTGCTTCAGTAGGGGAAAAATTGAGATGATGATTATGATGAATTTACTTTAGGATTAGTGGTTGATATATGAATAATAATGCCTAGTCTAGTATTTTTAAAATTATAGGCTAAAATAATTTTGATGCAACTACATGTTTCCTCACACTGAAAGGTTAACCAAGTAGCCCAAAATAAATTAACAATGACAAAGTTAAATTAATAGTACTGCTTGCTAATGGTAACAAATACAAACCACATCCAATTTATAGTACTGATAATGTGCTGATAATAAAATGTTTTTCCTCCAAATGAGAAATTCTGTTTGTATATGTGTAGGGAAGGAGCTATTCCATGTTGACCAGCATCGTGTGGCAGCCAGATTTCTTAGCAGCAAACTGAATTAGAATTCTAGCTATATTCTTAGAAACACTAATTTTCATTTACAAATACCAAATGTTAGAAAATTCTGGCATACTTGAAACCTTACTAACAAGTAGCCCTTATTGCTACATTAAGATAAGGGTGTATAGTGTTGACCTTTATTCTCCCTAAGTACCTGAAAAAAGTTGTTCTTTTTGGGTGTGTACACAGTTAATATGAGAATTGCTAAAACAGAGATATGTATGTAGCAGAAATCATGGAAGAAGAAGGGGAAAGTGTCCAACTGCCTAAGTAGTGAAGGAAGGAATGTTTCTTGGGATTGGTGCTTTTTCACCTGGTCACAGTCATAATATGGGAGTTTTACAGGTGGATGAGGATATAAGAGGAGCATTCTAAGTAGAGGAAACAGAATATACAGGGATATGGGGGCATGGGTTCTCAGTCCTTTGCCAGCAATTCTGAATTTCCCAAATCTTTAAAACTTGAAGGGTTTCTTAACTTATATATGGCATCACAACTGACCTTGAGTGATGCAAGGCTACAGGTGGTTTTTATTTATCTCCATCAGTGTTAATATTTCATGTTGGTTGCAGAAATAGTAATGTATTGATTACAGTGTGAACCACCATACCCTGGTGGGGGTTTTACTTAAAAGATGCTACATGCACTATAACACTTTCTAAAATCTGTATAATCCTGAATTCCAAAACACACCTCGTCTTAAGGGTTTCAAGTAAGGGACTGTATACCTTTGGGCAGATACAGATATTTAACTATGGATTGGGGGAACAGGGGACATTTGGAGGTGCTGTGGGAGATGCAATGAAAGAGATGGGGAAGACTCATTTGAACCCCTTGAATTCCCTTTGAGCTCTCCCTGGGGTTTTCACAGAGAACCATCTATGTCATTGGATTTATATGACTTGCCTGTGCCTTACTCCATGTATTATTTTCCTGGGGTTGCCATAAAAAGTACCACAATCGTAAGCTTAAACAGCAGAAATACTTTGTCTCATAGTTCTGGAGACTAGAAATCTGAAACCAAGATGTCAACAAGCTTGGTTCCTCCTAAGGGCCGTGAGGGAGCATCTGTCCTAGGCTTCTCTCCTTGGCTGGTAGATGGCCATCTTCTCCCTGTGTCTCTTCACATTGTCTTCCCTCTATGCATATCTCTGTGTCCAAATTTTCACTTTTTATAGTGACAACAGTCATACTAGATTAGGGCTCACCCTGAACACTGCAACTAAAATTACTTTCGCAAAGACCTTATTTCTAAATAAAGTCACATTCTGAGGCACTAAGAACTTCAAAATATGCATTTTGGGGGGACAAGTTCAATCCATAGCTCACCAGATCTTGCCTGCCCCCAATGCCTTGTGTTTTTAATATTATAATACTAGACTGAAGATATGTATTGCTTCTCTTTCATAGCTTCTCTTCCTTTCTAACATTTATTAAGCCTTTAATATTTGGAAAACCTACAAGTTAATTATGATTTTCATTTCTCTTAAAAATTATTATTCTCATTTCTAAAGGTGACTAAGGGGAGTCCAGTGATATCCTTAAGGTTGCACAGCAAATAGCAGACTTAGGATTCGGACTCAGGCTTTTCTATTGCTATAGAAAAATGTTAAGGTTTTGCCCAATGCATTGGAAAATGATTAACACAAAAGAGGAATCCATTCCCTAATACTACCTCAAGATGGTAGATAAAAGTTCCCTTCCCCCATGTGCTGTTTGTATATTGACTGTGGAGTCATGAAAGTTACAGGATTTACATCTCACATAGGTAAATCCCACCATGTCTTTGGTATTTTAGGCTGTCAGTTTACGAGATGCTACAAGTCCCATATCTGTCTCTGATCCAAACAGGCACTTTGCAAGGCTGCATACCAAAGTTGCCAACTGCATGCTCTTCTTTTTCACCAGGTGGTTGTCTATCTGACTTCACTTCTGACTCTTCCACTCACTTCCCCTTAGTACAAGTCAGTGGTTCAGTTGAGATGATTAACACAGATTACATACTCTAAAGGAAATCTACTTTACTGTCTTATTTTCCAAATGTTTTACTGTCAGTTTAATTCATATGACCCATATGTCCTCCGTCCCACAGAAACAGCTGCATACTTAGTGCCTCTTCTCTTTTTCCAAAGAACATTAGAATAAACAGAGCATTGCAGAAAGTGATGCCTGTGTATATGTTTGTGTATCTACGTGTGCATGCATGCAAGAGATAGAACGAGAGAAGGGGGAGAGAGAGAGAGCGAGAGAGAGTGAGAGAGAGAAACCGAGAAGGTTTGTAGTTTACAAAATGCTTTCCAGCTAAAATGACCTTTTGAAGAAACTTATAATCTAACTAGGCTGAAAATGTTTCCCATGGGGGCTGATAATGAGTGAGGCAATTTCTGGGCAGATGTGTGTCTAGGTGGGAAGTGGGAGAAATCAGAAAACAGTGCTGCAGGACCCCCACCAGTCTGTGTGATTCAGCTTCCTCATCATCAATTCATATTTACTGAGTGATAGATCATGGGGCACATGGTACTGGATGCTGCGCCAAAGGGTAATATTTTATTTTCTGCCACAGGATCCTGGGGAGTTGCTATATTTCACAGCTAAATGGTGAATACTTGAACAGTTGGTTAAAGGGACTGATTCATATATCGTTTAGAAAGATGCTTCACAGTATTTAGAATCAAGAGAAACTTATAAATATGTATCATTTTTAGCTGATTATCACAAAAGGAAGAGGAACGTATGTATTACACTAAAAACTAGCTTTTCCGCCTTAGAGTGTAGTAGTAACACAACTCATGAACTCCACATTACTTTTCACCATGGTGTTCTAAAGTGCTTTAGATAGGACCTAATCCGTATTCTGAATCATTGTTGAGAAACATGTTTATTGCAGGTGTCATCATCTTCCTCATTCAACAGTTGGTAGGACTGAGATACTGAGCATTTTAATGACATCAGTAAACTCACATGCAGAGCATGGATCTGATCAGATCAGCCCTCCAAGCCACAGCAAATAGAATAAAATAAAAATTTCTCTTTTGTGTGGCCCATGGGTTACTTGTTCCTCTACCATGTTGCCTCTTTCTAAACCCTCCTCTCCCCTGCTGCCCTCCCCGTCCCGCTCAGCCACTCATGCACTTGTGCACATGCATCCAGGACCCTTGCCACACAGGACTATCCACAACCCTCTTCTTAGTCATATATTTTCCTGCCACCTTTGATTTTATTGCTTACTCCTCTGTGACACCCTATGCTATTATTTAAGTTCTGCTTGCTTAAGTCTTGGGCATCTTTAAGGAGCCACTCAAGTTTCACCAGTTCTCAAGACCTGTTTTAGATACCCCATCATTAATAACCTCATTAAAAACCCTCTGTTATTCCCTCTTCTACCATTACACATCTTTTTGATTGTCTGTTATAACACTTTCCTTTGCCCCCTCCCATTTCTCATGCTCTATCTGCTTGGGATTTGCTTATTAGTTGCTGAATATCTCCACACTGGCTGGGTGCTCTCTTGGATCTTAAGGCATTAGAATTATCAATCAATAAGCCAATCAGTTAAAAATATTTGTTCATTTGTCCACTGTGAAGTAACAAAACAAACACAGATCAAAGAAGATTATAACGGGCCTCAAAAGACTATTTAGTACTGTTTTTGCTGATTAGGGGTTAAATTATTTTGTATGAAATGCCATTTGAAATTCTTCAGTTATCATGTGGGCTCAGAGATATCTTGATCCTGTTGAGATTTTCATTAAGTTGATCAATAAAAATAATGGTTTTGTCCTCGAGGAACATACTTGCCCAAGGTCAATGCTGGAATAGGGGAATTACTTTATCCAAGTTATTCCTGCCCTTATAATATGCTTGTCCAGTTGCCAAGAGGAGGTAGAACTCTAGAGTCTTTTGAGTTTAGAACTTTTAGTGAGAGGGAGGGAAAGAGAATGAAACTTGGTTATTCCCATTCAAATAGGTTTATCAAGCTCTTTATGAACAACAAAGTCATGAATAACTATAGAGAGGTCCAGTGCTCAGCGTGCATAGGTAGATGGAAAGAAAGAGGTTAGGTTTTTTCTCTTCATGATCCATAGTCTGGCCATGTTAGGGGCTTTTTTTGTTGTTGTTGTCATTGACCTTTAGGGTTAAATTAGATAGGATTCATCATTGGATATCTAAGAAAGCATGTATAAATTAATAAATTATAAACAAACATTAACTGCTCGGTTGATCCATTCAATCCACAAATATGTATTGAGCACCATTATGTGCCAGGCATAATAGGCCCCAAGAATACAACAGTGAAGAAGGTACATGTAGCATTTGCCCTCATGAGCTTGCAAACTAGTGTGCACAGCAGTAATTCAGCAGTTACTAACCGTGGAGTGTGGTGAGGCTTTCACAGGGGAGGCACTGGGTGCCATGGGGGCACAGATAGCCACTTCACCCAGATTTGGATCTCAGAGGAAGGGTTGCCTATAAATTGGGATCTGAACAGTAAATAGCATTTCATCAATCAGAATAAGAGGGTTGCCCGCAAAGGGAAGGACATGTGTGAAGGCCTGGGATGAAAGAGAACGTGGTATGTGTGAAGGTTAATGTGGCTGGAGCACAGAGGCCAGGGGGCACGGTTCCATGCTGCCCAGATATGAGGTTTGTTTCTGTGGAAGCCCATCTCCTAGGTAGGGGACCAGGAAGTGGAGTCTGTAGTGGTCCTTGGGTACCAGATTTTACCTAGGTTGCTTAAGATCCGACTCTGAGTGTGAAGCAGACAGATACTCACACAAACACTGAAGGGATGTTTCTCTTTAAAAAGAACATATGGCACTGGAATACCGAGTCCTCCCAGAAGAGATCTCTACCCATATCTGTGTCTGGGCTTCTGTTTATGGAATGGTCGAGCTGGGCTCAGGGAGATAGGAAGAGGAATAACATTTATTTTTCTTATACTCTATTTGGGACGTTTATATTGAGGCAGTTCCTAGCAATTCTTTGAGATAATGTAAAACATGCACTGGAGAGAGAGCTATGGAGATGATCCATGACATCTCTGAATAACTGTTAGGAGTAAACAGAGCTGCCTGGGACTGTGTTTTGGTAAACAAAATTGTATTAGAAATCGACTTTCACGTATGTTTGATGTCCTAAAGCAGTGTCTTTCCACCATTGCAATATTTGTCAAACAAGCAGATTACAAAAAGGTAGATAGGAATAGCAGTGCTCAGATACTGAATTTTCGTAGTTCTATTTGTGATACTTTGCAGGCCTGAGGTATATACCCTCATATAAATTATGATAGTACTTTGCATGTAGTAGGCATGCAAAGTTGTTATTGGATTGAAGTTGGATTTGAATATATTACTAAAGGCTACCTACAGGTCAATATGAAATTCAAAGAAAGACACAGACTTATTTTCTTCCATATTAAGAACAATTTATTTACTTCTTATGTATTATCCCTACCTGGTAGCTAGTACTGATCTGGGCACTGGATATGTAGTATTTGTTGACATGTTGAAGGAGTGTAGTCCTAATTAAGAGTAGCCTAAATATCTTCATTGTCAGTGACACAGTTATTATGATGTCTCATGTTTTTCAAGGTGTTTTTATATGTACCTGTCCTACTCATAAAAGTTATAAAAAAGATGAAAGAATATTTAGAGCAAACAAGAGAAGAATTTGTAAAGTACACTTTTATTTTCTAGCTCCAAGTAGCTGTTTCTAATACACGGATTTTGCAGCCATGCCAGTTTGCGCCTAAACCTAACAGTTTCTCACTGTTGGAGTCATATAGGGCAAGTTATAAAATTCTTTGTGTCTCCTTCCCCAGGTCCCTCCAACCCCCGTCCATTTTTTATTTTCCAAAATGGAGATAATACTGATTTCGTAGGGTTTTTGTGAAGATCTGGTGAGATATGTGTCTTTACATAAGCAGGTAGCAGAGTGCCCGGCACAGAGTAGGTGTTTAATTGTTATTTGTCTCCTCCTCCTTCCAGCACCCTTTTCCTTTGTGCTGGAGATTCAAGCTTCTAGCGATATGGCTAAGCCTCATCAGTGCTATCTCATTTATTCTGAATTATTTATTATTTTGTCAAGAATAAACAATATACTTTTTATGCTCTATAAGGGAAGATTTTTCTTAAAGAGAAAAATCTTGGTGTAAAGAAAATTATGGTAAATATGTTAAATTCATTCACAAACATACTTTTTAAAATGGTGACGCAAATGATTTAATTAATTAAAGCTGCCCCTTCCTAGGTAGGAAGTTCCTAAAAAAGTTGATTAAGTAATCTGTAATCTATGATTCCCTGTTCTAATTCAAAATGGCTTCTCCATATTGTCTGATTTAATAAAATTTCTTGCAACTTTCCCAAAATTGCAAAAGCTATTTTTTTTTTCAGCAATGAACACATTTAAACTGAAAACACATTTAAACTAGGGGATTCCAAGGAAAGAAAAGGAATAGACTGTACAAGGAAAGAGTTATCATATGGAAGAAGCACATTCACTGGTTTTTTGCTATGAAATTGAATTGTCAATATTCATATCTTGATAAGTTACAAAACAGCATTCCTTTTCCCATGCTTTCTTCTTTTTTCCTTTATCTTTTTATATTTCCATTTGTGTGTGCATTACTTGAAAGCCAGGCATGGGCTGAAGGATGTTGCAGTTGAAAAAATAAAAAAAGACAAACAAAAGCTTATTGATTTTTACTGTTTGTTAGCATGAAAGAATATATATATGTATGTATATACACACACATACATCTATGTACACATATGCATGTAGAGATACATGTATACATACTCATATAGATGTATGCACATATATATGTGTATATATTGGTGGTCATACACTTACATATGAATTAAAAGATCATTTGAAATGGGAAAGTTTATTTATGAGAAAATATCATCTTAAAAAACTCAATGCCAGATTATACACTAGCTATAGATAAATGCACTGGTGTTGTGTCCCAGCTATCTTCATAATAATGCTCATCAGTAACTATTTACATAAAGGTGATATATAATATATAAATATCTATTTTATTATACAAAAGGGATGGAATATAACCCAAAATTTAAAAATGAGAAATTTGGACTGAAAAATCTCCTTGACTATGTTGTCACGAGACTCTGGAATAATCTTCCAATCTTTCACGTTGACCTGGATGAGGCACTCAGAAAATCCATTGCAAGGATCCATCCTCTCCTGCCAGTCAGTAGTAGCTAGACAACCTGAAAAAGAAAGGTTTTTTTGCAAGTCACTGTCTGACTTTTTCAGGCAATTCAACAATTTCTTTTTAAGGAAAAAAAAAGCAGCATTTGTTTTCCTTCAAAGCATTTTTGTTCTATGATTGAGATGACATGGTTTTTGGACTGCTCCCTGCAGGAGGAGAAGCCAGACGGAAGGCAGCTTTCTCTCCACTTTGGCAATTATAAAAAAGTCATAAAACCCCAGGTAAATGGGAACTCTTTAAACATTTGCAGATATAAATCCGACACAGTAGGAAAGTGACCCAAAGGCAAGTGCTTATTGATCCATTTCCCCCAAAAGCTGTCAGTGACGAATGAACATCATCTAATTTAAAAGGAACGGCTCCAAGCCTGCAACCTTGCAGGTATTCTCCCTGGTTTTTCTTGTGTGACTACTTGACCATGCCCAAGAAACTTAACCTTTTCAGGTATCACTTTCCCTACCTGTTAATGGGGATAACAGTGTCTCAGTTCTGATCCTTTCTATCTAAGGCAGCTCAGGGAATATGTGCTGTTGTGCTGCCTTGGATCATAAACATATTTCTTGCCAGATTTTGTCACTTCATTTTCTTCTTGGTGGGGCCTTGTCCATCACGGCTGATTTTTTTCTGTCCTAGAGTACAAAGCAGTGAAGGGGGACATTTCAAAGTTGCGGCATTCACATATAGTTGATTGAGACAGCCACAAGAAATTCTGGCTTCCCTGCCACATTCATTTGTCTTGTAAGCCATACTTTTTCTGCAGCTAGACAACGGAGCAAAGAGCTATGGAAGAGACATAACTTGATCAGATAGGATGTTTTCCCTGTCAGCTTTCAGATTAAATCCATCAATAAAAACTTTCTAAGGTGATTCTAGTGTATGAGGCACAGTTCTAAGAACTCTAGTGGAATCCTGAAGATGGGTATGATGAGTGCTTTGCACTTAAGGACTCCAGAGAGCTCAGAGAAGTCAGACACACTACCAAGCAACCAAAGAGCAACTCAAAGCCAGTTAGCATCACTGATGTGCCAGTCTATTTGGGAGACTCAGGTAAACTCACTGTGGTAAAGGATACTAGGGCTCACCCATATGCAGTTCTCCTATTCTTTTGGAACATTTGGGAATACTATTCTTCCCATCCCCCTTGCTGTCAGGTCGGCTGTGTAATGAGTTCTAGCCAATTATATGGTAGTGGATCTGGTGGATGTCACTTCTGGGCTGATGGGTTGACGAACTGAGAATGCTACCTCCATGCTTTGCCTTTCCCCACCGTGGCATTTCGGAAGGTCAGGTGTTGAGATGGCAACATCATTAGATGGAAGGATTTGGATCTCTGAGTCATTGAATGGTGAAGAACTCTAATAACTTTCACTGGACTAGATGAGGCATACACTTTTGAAGGGTTTCACAATGGACATATAGAGCCTTTTTTTTTTTTTTTTAGACATTACAGCATAGTCTGGCCTTTTCTGCCTAACGGAGTGTTAAACAAAATTGTAAGAATTACAATTAAATGGCAGTAT
>RJWJ010015053.1:0-36862 GCA_004363605.1 Indri indri | reverse complement strand
TATCAAGCTACCTATAAACACTTAATCCACAAACTTGAGATTATTTTTTAATGCAGAAAATTGGAAATATGACTTTCCTTGGCATCATTTATCAGAAGTTAGAATGATTTCCATTTAAGTAATTCTCAACTCGTTTGACACATCTCTTATCACTCAACATACTGAGTCCAAATATAGAAAACAGGTTCTTTAAACACACGAGAATCTGAGACCTGTCAATCAGTCTTAGACAAGTATTACAGGCACTGGTGCATTTGCACCAACAATGTACCATTTTGATCATATCAAAAGATACATGCCCTGCTTCCCAATTAATGATGCCACATCTAAAACAGCATACTACAGATGGTATTTGCTCCAGGTTGACAAGCAAGTACCATTAGACGACTAATAGAAGAGGATTTCTTTGTTCAAGGATACATAGCTTAAGTTTTTAGATCTGCTCCAAAGATTCTTTCAATGAATAGTCATCCTAACATCACGCTGGCCACATGAGTAAGCCCAAAATAGCTGGGTTATTCAGGGGAATAAAGAATGTATGCTATCTGTATTAACTCCCAAAGAAGCAGTCATGTCCATACATTTCCCCATAATAAACACACAATAATCCTAATGTAGGAAAGGAAGATACAAAACTCTGATTATCTATAAAAGTCTAGATATACAGAACTTTTCAGATTTGGAACTTTGTATTAGTTAAGCCAACTTCTATCAATCTTTCACATCTATCAAGTCACCAGCTTTTATACTGAGCACTGAGGATGAAGAGATAAATTACACAAAGAAACTGCCCTCAGGAAGTTAGCATTCTATGGGGAAAACGATACTGAGGCAAATAACCCTAACAAATGTACAAGTTTAAGAAGTAGAGGTGACACAAAGAAGGAGATGGTTAAGCCACATAAAGGATAAAAGAGGTGTTTGTGAATACTAAATATGCAATTTAAGAAGCTTCAGGGAACACTAAATTTTCAGGATTATATTGGCAAAGAGAGAGAAAAGAAGAAAGATGAGCATTTCTTTTGCAGAAACATGAAGATGATTGATCTTCCAAACAACATTTATATATCAGCACAAAGGAAAGAGAAAAGAGGAGCTGATTTATATTAGAAATAAATTCTTCTAAGCCAAAAAAAAGGAAACAAAAGGTCAGGAGTGCAGTCTAAAAGACAGTTAAGTCCCAAAGTCCATGGAGAAAAATGAAACCATAATCATTCACAGATGAGGAACCAGTCACAAAAATATCCTTTTAAACTTAGGTTAGGGAAGTGAACTAATATGAACGTCTACCTACCCGAGGGAGGACTTGAACGTACCGCGAGAGGAGAGCAGATGAGAAAGTGGGCAAGGAACACATAACCAGAACAACTCAAGCCCAGTTTCCCTCAGACTGCCTTACTTGGCACCTTTTATATCTGTAATGATCTTTTGAAGTTTCCTCAGCTTCTAAATTTTGATGACTTTATAAATTTTCTACAGCAACTAGTAAAGGTCTGAGTATATACTAAGAACTTAAGTACTGGCCGGGCGCGGTGGCTCACGCCTGTAATCCTAGCACTCTGGGAGGCCGAGGCGGGCGGATTGTCCTGAGCTCAGGAGTTCGAGACCACGCCTGAGCAAGAGCGAGACCCCGTCTCTACCAAAAATAGAAAGAAATTAATTGGACAGCTAAAAACATATACAGAAAAAATTAGCCGGGCATGGTGGCGCATGCCTGTAGTCCCAGCTACTCGGGAGGCTGAGACAGTAGGATTGCTCGAGCCCAGGAGTTTGAGGTTGCTGTGAGCTAAGCTGATGCCACGGCACTCGCCCCAGGCAAGAGAGTGAGACTTTGTCTCAAAAAAAAAAAAAACAAAAAACAAAAAACTGAAGTACTGCCGAATAAAAGTGTTACTTTCCAAAAGTAGGATTTAAAGCTCAGATTTTATATTAGTCAACTTGGACATCCATAACAAAATATCATAGACTGGGTGCCTGAAACAACAGAAATTTAAATTCTCAAAGTTTTGGAGGCTGGAAGTCCTAGCCTAGGGTGGCAACATGCTTGGGTTCCGGTGAGGGCTCTCTTCCTGGCTTGCATACAGAAGCTTCTCACTGTTTCCTCACATGGTGGAGTTGGGGTGAGTTCTCTGGTGTCTCTTCCTATAAGGGCGCTAATCTGAGGACTCCTTCTCATGGCCTCATCTAAATGTAATTACCCCCACAAAGACCATATTTCCAAATACCACCACATTGGGGTTACAGCTTCAACATATGCATTAGGAGAGGAACAATTCAGTCTATAGCAGATCTTAATATAAAAATTTCTAATTATAAATCCAATGGAGAACCAAAGGTTGAATAATACACAAGAGAACAGAGATCTGGCTCCTAGAGGCCCTCCTGAAAGGCAATGACAGAAAAATCACCAGTTCCATGGGTTTGTTTCAAAATGATACTATCAGCCAATATACATTTATTGGGTACCAAATGGCCACAGAGAAAAGAGGGGTCAGGAAGGAAGAAGGAAGAATAGCAGAAGAGATGGGCCCTGCCCTCTAAGACTTTCAATGTGAATGCAAAGCTGGAACTGACACTATGAGGGACCACTAGAAATAGTAGTAATACAGGAGTTCTGAGGAAAGAAACACCTCAGGACAACAATCCAGGGGAAGGACTTCCTAGAAAGAATGGAGCTTAATGGAAAAAGTACATTCTAGAGAGAAAAAATGTGATTAAAACCTTAGAAACAAGTACGCCAAAGGCAATATTCAGAAGGTGGTGAGTGGGTCAACATGACTAGAGAGAGAAGAAACTAAAACTAAGATTGGAAAGGTAGGTTTCAGTCACATGAACAGGGCCTGGAATTGTCAGCTAAAGAGTTGGGACTTTGGGAAGTAATGAGGAGCCATGGAATGTTCTCAGAGATATGATGGTTAGACTGGGGGGAGGGTAACCAGAAACAGAGAGAACTATTAGGAAGTATTAAAATTCTACAGTGTGAGCTAGCAACTAAGAAAAAGAGTCTGTCAGTTTAATCTGGAACCTAAAAGAGGAATAGAAATATCAATAGATTCTGCTATCTGGAGTTCAAGGAGAATCTTCAACCCACCTGTGGTGTTATGATATACACATTGGTTTTCCTCCAGAGTTCCTGGCTCATAACCCTCGTAGCCCTTGCTAAGGTCTTTTGTTACAATGTTGGGTACGTTAGGCCTCAGAAAACAATCTCGCTGACCTTCTGCCCTTCTTTCATCTGCCACAAGGCTGGACTCTAATCTTCCTCCACCTTTCTGATTGTGGGTCATAAGACCCTAATTCCAGAGAGAGTCCTGCCCCATACCCTGTCTACATGGTTGTGCACAAAAGCCCAAGAGGGATGGGTTTGGAGAGCTTCCAAAGAGCTGAATGTGTGGAGGCAGATAGGAAGGTGAACAAGAACTCATCCACGTGCTAGAAGGATGCAACACTCCAACTCCATGGGGACAGAAACTCCTGAGCTCGCTCTGGACCCTTCTAGACCTCACCCTTTGTATCTCTTCACCTGGCTCCTTGTTTGTATCCTTTAAGATACTCTTTGTAATAAACCAATAAACATAAGTAAACGTTTCCCTGAGTTCTGTGAGCTGCTCTAGCAAATTAATCAAATGCAGAGAGGGAGGAATTTCCCAATTTGAAGCTAGTCACTCAGAAGTTCTGGAGGCCTGGACTTGGGACTGGTAGGAAGGAGGAGTCAGTCTTCTGGACTGAGCCCCTCAACTTGTGGGAATTGATGCTATCTCCAGGTAGACAGAGTTGGAACTGAAACAGAGGATGCCCTGCTGGTATCATTTGCATGGTATGTGGAGGAAACCCCCATAGAAATCTCCTGTGTTGACTGTTGTGGTGGGAGAGCAGAGGAAAAACACAGTTTGAGAGTTTTTTTCCAGAACACCACCTCTGCCTCAAAAGATTAATTAAAAATTTGATATTTACTTTAACACAAAATGCCTACTAAGCTCCTATTTTATTTGTTTATCCCTTTCCTTTTCTAATCATCTATTTTATAAGTATTTATCTAACATCTCTTGTCACAGTACCTCAAAATAAAGCCTTATTATTTGCTATTTCTAGCAAAGAAAGAAAAACAAACAAAGGTAAACAGTAGAAATTTATGTTTATCAGTGGAGTTCTTTGCTTTCCCACTAGCATACTTAAAGGAATAATATTTGAAACATATGGTATAATGCTCCAAAATATTCAACAGACGGCACGATAATTTGATAATTGCTTCAAAGTAAGTACTCTTAATTAGTGAGTTTTAAATTAATATGCTTAAAGAAAGTGCAGGCTATTAAGGAGAAGTACCTGCAGTCATGTGCCGCAGAGCAATGTTTCAGTCAAGGAGGGACCACACATACCCGTATACCACAGTGGTCCCATAAGATTATAATGAAGCTGAAAAATTCCTTTTGCCTAGTGACGTTGTCACCATTGTGATGTAGCAACACAACACATTATTCACGTGTTTGTGGTGATGGTGGTACAAATAAAACTACTGTGCTGCCAGTCATATAAAAGTATTGGACATACAATTATGTACAGTACATAATACTTGATAATGATAATAAACTACATTGCTGGTTTATGTATTTACTAAACTACACTTTTTATTGTTATTTTAGAGTGTACTCCTACTTACTAAAAAAGTTACCTGTAAAACAGCTCATGTAGGTCTTTCAGCAGGTATTCCAGAAGAAGGCACTGTTGTCATAGGAAATGACAGCTCCATGCGTGTTATTGCCCCTGAAGACCTTCCAGTGGGACAAGATGTGGAGGTGGAAGACAGTACTGTTGATGGGCCTCACCCTCTGTAGGCCTAGGCTAATGTGTGTTTAAATTTTAGTTTTAATAAAAAAATTTTTAAAGTAAAAAAAATTTAAAAATAGAAAAAAGCTTATTGAATAATGATGTAAAGAAAATATAATATTTTTGTATAGTTGTACAATGTGTGTTTTAAGCTGTGTTATTAAAAAAACTTGAAAAATTTAAAAAATTTAAAAGTTCATAAAGCAAAAAAAGTTACAGTAAGCTAAGTTTAATACATTAGTGAAGAAGAAAACTTTTTAATATAAATCTAGTGTAGCCTAACTATACAATGTTCACAAAGCCCACAGTAGTGTACAGTAGTGTCCTGGGCCTTCACATTCACTCACCACTCACTCACTGACTCACCCAGAGCACCTGCAAGATCCATTCATGGTAAGTCCCCTATACAGGCACACCATTTTTTATGTCTTATACAATATTTTATTGTACCTTGTCTGTGATTAGCCATATTTAAATACACAAATATTTGCCACTGTGTTACAATTGCCTATGGTATTCAGTACAGAAACATGCTGTACAGGTTTGTAGCCCCAGCGCAGTAGGTTATACCACATAGCCTAGATGCACGGTAGCTCTACCATCTAAGTTTGTGTAAGTACACTCCGTAACATCTGCAAAATGGCAAAATCACCGAATGAAGCGCTTCTCAGAACGTACCCCTATTAAGCGACACATGACTATACTATGAATCATGGCATCATATGAGCAAAATATCATGTGGGAATTTAAAAAGAATCTGAGATCCTCTAAGGACTTTTAAAGTCATGTGTTATTTTATTCTGTGAGTTAAGTATAATTGAACTTTATCCATTAGGTTTGAGTTAATATAAAGCTATATCTAGAAGTAATCTCAAAAAACAATTTGTGGCTAAAGCATTTTAATTAACATATATGCTGAATATTCTTTCAAATATACTGAAATCTTAGTATCAATATGCACAATAAAGTATCACCTAAGCAGCTGTTATTCTTGATTAACAGAACAATCAGAGACATAGTATGACACAGAATCCTATTAACCTTTTAATGTAAACACAGAAGAATATATAGCCATGGGAATAACTTCCATGATTCATTTACATAAATACCTCTGAACAAGACACCAATGTAGGAAATTTGTTGGTATTTAGAAGTGAGTAGCAGAAAGAGTTGCTTCAACAGACAAGGATAGTTTGGCTTTGCTCAAGATCAACTAAAGACACACGCACATATGTGTTTGTGCAAGTACGTCACTGAGGTACAACTCATATAGAATCACGTGGACAAATCTCAAATACACAGTTTAGTGATTTTTACATGTGTATGTACCTGGGAAATCATCAAAGACAGGATATTTTCAGCATTCCAGAAGATTCCCCTGTGCTCCTCCCAGCTCAAATCGTTATTTGACTCTATTACGATAGTTTAGTTTTACCTTTTCTTGATCATCATATAAAAGTTATCATACACATGTACACATTTGTATCTCACTTCTTTGGCTGAACATTAAGTCTGTGAAATTCATCTAAGTTGTTGGATGTATTGATAGTTTGTTCTTATTAATTACTAAGAATGTACGACAATTTATTCATCCATTCATTGTATATTTAAGTTGTTTCCAGTTTGCGGCTCTTATGAATTAAGCTACAATTAACATCTTCTATATGTTTTTTGTGGACATACGCATTGCATGCATCTTTCTTGAGTATATATTCGGGTGTAACTGCTAGGTCATTAGGCAGGCATATACTTAGCTTTAGTAGATTCTGCCTAACAGCATTTCTTCTGAAATATTAATGGGAAAAGAAATATCTTTTTGCAACACGCAGAATGATTTGTTCAGTTATTTCTTATTTTCTATCACATATATTTAAAGTAAAGTTAGACACCCTCTAGTACAGTGATTCCGTCCCAAGTCAAATACCAGAATCACCTGGTAAATCTTTTCAAAAGAATGATTCCTTGGTGTTCCCATACTCTGCCAAACAAACTCCTACCAATCAGTAAGGATTAGAAACTACTGCTTCATGACTTTTATTACCAGAATCAAAACTATAGACACAATGAAAGGGTTAAAAATGAGAAAATAAAGTGTTATGTAAATGTAAGGTATTATGCTTTTACTTAATTTTAATTTGTTTAAATTAATTACCTAGAAGTGAGAACTAAAGTCAGGGGTGTTCATTAATTTTTTTAATTTTTTTAATGTTTCTTTCCCTGTGTTTCTAATAAAGAGAAAAGTTCTTGATTAACTATGGCAACCATTGCACTCAAAGAAAATTAGCAAATCCAAGTCAGAACAATGTTTTTTAGAATTGAAAAGAATCCCTTTTTAAGAGGAATGATATAGAGCCCTACAAAGCAACCACATCATCAGAAACAGGAAAATAAAGGGAAAATCTCAGAGGTGGGAACATGAGATTAAGACTCCTGGCAAAATGTAATGAAAATCTGAAACTTGTCACTTGAACGCCATATACCTAATATGATGATGATCATGAAGAAGCCATGGCCTTATGAAAAACTTGTCAATTGCAGACTATCAACTGCTTGGGTAAATAGACAAAAATAGCACCAAACCATCTCCTCCCCATCCCACCCCTGCAAAAAAAAAAAAAATGTACAAAGCTATAGAGAGCTTAATTTTCAAAGATGTCACGTAGGAAGGACCAAAAAAGAACTTAATAAGGATTTGGGCAAATTTATGGGTGATACCATAAATTACCTGAAAGAGGATGGACGTAGAATATACTTGACATAAAATCGACATCAGAGAAGATATAACTGAAGGCTTATACAGAGTAGATACAAGGACTGACTTTTGGTAATGGAACCAACGGTATGTGCCCATGTACCTTAGCAAGCAAGCACTGTCATTTCTATACAATATAAAAGACTTAGTTAGAAGCAGAGTATCAGAGAATCATTAAACTTGAGCAAGACATTTAAGACACTACACAGGTAAACTCTTTTCTAAAACTGAGGAGGCATGCATAACTCAACAAAAAAGAGCCCCAGCCCGGCACCAGCTAACATATTTGAATGGATGGCAACTGAAAGACCAAATACTTAGGTCATCAAGATGCATGTCCAGTGTCCAGAAGGTAAATGAGGGGGGGGTCAAAAGTTTATTTCACTTGCCTGAAAGGGATGCTAAACTAAAGCAAAACAAGAAGCCGCACTTTGCCTGATGTATCGGTATGATTACAGCACACTGCCCTTTCTGGGCTGCTCCAAAGAGTCTGTCATCAGTTGGTGGTTCCATTTCTTTTAAGCAAAACAAGGTCTCCCTTTTCCTTTCAGCTTCAGACACTACGGTTCCCTTTATAAACTACACAAATACCTCATGATAGATCTTTCAACAAGTGCTGACAGTTTCTTCAAAAAAGTAGTATCTGTCCCCCAAAATAATCACCTTTTTAACCCTAAACGTTCATACTCACACAACCATGGAAGCTCTTGATATTTTTAAGGTAGACCTTGAACACCAAAATCAAGCTTCAAATTCAACAGTTCTTTTATCCTCAATGATTTCAAATCACAATTAAAAAAATAAAAAGCGTGGTTCTTTGCTTTCAATCAATATAATCCCAAGAGTCCAAGTATCCAAATATTCACATAAAATATTTTAACTTTATGTATTTAGAAGAGATAAGCTGATCCAGTAAGGTGATCGATAAGATTGATCTCAGTAAGATGACAGGGCATGTACTTACAACTGACGTAAGTCACCAAATGAGGGGGTTCATACTTTAGGATGTCACAAACTCCCAGACTATAAATTAGCACCATTATTCACTAACAAAGCAGCATTTTTTCTTTTAATAACGGTTCACCTAGATATTCTACATTGCTACAATGTAAAAAAAAAACACATAAGAGTATTCTAAATGCTCAATTTAAAGTCAAATGGATGATTATAATTAAAGAATTATAATTAAACAGATTTATAAAAATGGATTTTTACATGGAGTTTATATTATATATATAAAAAATACCCAGTCAAAATAAATAATGTATATATTTAGAACTCTTTCTTTATAAGTCACCTTCAAAATTTTTAGAATATACAATAAAGTTCAGATTTATACCCTTAGCACTGATTTAATTGATAAAGATCCTCTTTATACTGTCAAAATAAACTGTTAAAACTAATATTCTAAAGCACATACTCTTAGCATGAAGTTTAGCCATACATTATTTTATACCATATACTTACTACATCAAACTTCTGAGTGATGTTTCCTTGGACATCAAGTAAATAAACCTTGCCATAATGTGTGCCCAGTGCCAAAAACTATAAGAAGAACAAAGAAGTAGATTAATGTACTATTAATACACAATTAGTAATTAAACCATTTTGAAAGTCAAGATGCTTAATGATAAATGATCTGAAATGTCTTGGAAGATATGCATTCCTTGGAGAAGGCTTGTTTCCAGCTTCAGGGAAATAACAGAACAGGGCCTATTTTATTGTGATAGTGCAAGCTAGCTGTCAGAATGACTCATGAGGACCCTCATCTACTGACAACTAATGGTGTGTATGCAGTCTGTACACAATGCCTGATGGACTGAGGCAGTAAATTAAAAATGCAGCTGTGAGAGCACGACCAACCTACAGTTGAACTCAAAGTCAGAAAGGAATGATTAAGAAACTCCCCCTAATTTATAGCAAATGTGTAAATCTGTGCTATCATTTAAATTGCACACATGCACACAAACAACAAAATATTTTTTAGATTGAAAAATCCATGCCATATTGAGGTACCAAAAAACTCAGATATATTATGCTATCAGTTAGCTTTAATATGCCTCTATAAAAGTTAATGTATAATACTGAGTGTAAATGTTTATATTCTAATGCAAAAAAAATCCTTTTCTGTCATAAAATAACGAGCTACATATTCACTTTATGATACAAAACTAGTTCACAACTCCCACTCTTTCTTAAATTCTTTATGCTAACCCTAAGCAAACCAGAAGAAACTTTAGGACTACCTAAAATATGACATGAGAGTTTTCCTCCTTTTTATTTCTTTAAGCATTACTCAAATAGTCCAAAATTCTCTGTATTTCACTGCATGTGAACATGCTTCAATGCAACCCATAATGAAATGCTCAAATTTACAGGCACTACTAAGCGTTTCAGTCAAGCAGCACAATCTTTAAAAAATAACCTTACAGAAAGTCAAGATTTAAAAGGATTTATCAAAATGGAATTGCTTAAAATGAAATTTCAGTTCAGGCACTTAAAATATGAAGCTACATTAAAGAGGAGTCACAAAAAGGGAAAGAAGGGGTTCATTAGAAATTCATCCCCTGCAATGCCTTTCACTCCTGCAAGGTTGCCTTTTTTCAGGAAGAAAAAAGTCCCCAGGGTAAAAAAATCAATACTGGTTAATAAAACATCAGGTGTGCAGACATAACTAGGTATGACGATTCCGCTGCACAGGCCTGCCTGAATGCACTAGGTGCCATGACGATTAGTCATCCAGGGCGGACAGCAAGCCTGGTGAAAAGAGGATGCTTGGGCGATGGAAGGGAAAGGGGAAGAGGTAATTCTGGGGGGAAATTAGTCTGAATATTTAAACCAAATAGAAATGTTTCCTCCAGAGCAAAAGAACATTCTAATCGGAAATAGGGGACTCAAACGGTTGTAATTTTATCTCTACTGTGACACTCTGACAATATTTAAAGACAGAAACACCACACATAATATGAACTAACAACAAACAATACTCCATTCTGAGGCTATCTGTGGTAAAAGAATGGGTCTTAAAAGCTCACAGCACCCCAAGTATCTCACGGTATTGATTGTCCTCATAAATACTGTATTTAGTTTGTTAGGAAACCAAGGGAGATTGGATCCTTAAAACACTTTAATACTGTGTCACTCTCTGACACCTCTGTAAAGGCTATTTTTGAACTTCTAATTACATTTTATTTTATGGAAGTTTTAGAGGTTCTATACAGGGTACTTTACCCAAATATTAATTCCTTCTCTTCATTTTTTTTCAAAATTACTAGTTTTATTCATTTAACATTTAAGATAGAAAAAAAATAATTATTTTGATTTTATAGTTTCATCCTAAAACTACAATTATGTTAGAATATTTTTGAAAAAGAAATTCAGTGATTTGTTTTTATGACCTTTTGTTTAGGAAAACATTTCATCATTTAGATTAATTATTGTTACTTCCTTTTAGAAATAAATATGTGCTCTTCAAAAAAAGTTTAATAAGCTGATCATATTTAACTACTAAAATTATGGATGAGTCATATATTCACTCGCTAATGCTTTTGACTATTTGAAATACTACAAAAAATGCAAAACTGGCCACAAATGTGACAGAATATAAATAAAAATGCTTCAAATTTTACTCTCCTTCCAGCCCATTAAAAGTCTTGAGTTTCTGTAACTATTGACTTTTGTTTCTTTTTTTCGAACCTCAAAGCACTTAAAATCCAGGATGGACAAAGAATAAATATAATTTCATTAGTCCCATTCATGTTGAATTATAGAAACTTGACTCACAATTCACTTTATAAACTATCAGACTGAGCATCCCATCCTTTGGAATCCACTAAGCACACCTGCTTTTATTTTGAACTTTATGTAAGCAACTTAAGTAACTTATACATATAAGTCTGTAAATATTGGGCTTTTTGTAAATAAACAAGTAGAAGAGGCGGTAAGCAGTCTGTTGGACATCACAAAAGAAACAAGAAGTAGTACATTTCAAATTTGGTCAGCTACCTAATACCATCTACCTTTCTCATAGTGTCTTACAGTATTCAAAGCATTAGAGAAGAGAGTGCCTTCAATCACTCATGAGGAAATAAGTTTGGGAATTGATAAGACTTCCCTGTAAACAGTCAATGAGTGGCTGATTTAGGGCCAGGATTAAAAGCTGAAATACTCTGAGCTGGATCAGAATCATGGCTTTCAGACGAAGAGTGCACGATCTAAAAGTTAGCATTGACTACCGTTGGCAACCACCATGCTCTTTGGCCACATTGGTTTAAGGATGATGTTAATAAAGTTTGACCTCTAGGCAGACAAACTTTGTTCTCCATTTCATTCACTTAGTGGTTCGCTCAACCAACAGACAAAAAGCACTATAACATGCTTAAAGAGGAAGCGTGACTTAAAAAGGTTATGGTATTATGGGGGAAATAGATATTAAAACTTGAGCAATTACAATTAAATTCAATGAATATGCTTAAAATGGAAGTGTCTCTAAGACCCTATGGAACACGGTAGCTGTCAACTGTGCTGACCTTTGAAGGAAGAAGTACAAAACAGACACTGAGGCAGATAAGGTAGGCTTGTGGTAAGGACTTATTTAGGCAGAGTGGATACAACTTGCTCATGGAGTCACATAAAAAGCAGGAAAAAAAAAACAAACCAAGAAATTATAAGCAGTTTTATAATGGATGAAGCATCTAATTCATGCCCAGGGGGAGAAATAGGTGATGAGGTTGAAAAGGTCAGCTAATAGGAGGCATTCAAATATTTATGGAAAGATGAAAGGCAGGAAAGCAGAGGAAAGCAGGGTGGGTAGGTCAAATCATTAAGACATCAGGAAGCCAATAAAAAATTCTAAGGAGAATTACATGATCAGATTGGAATTTCTGGAAGATCACTTTAGTATAAGTGTTATGAATGGACTAGAGTGAAAGCAAATCTAAAGGAAAATAGATTAGCTCATGGTATGTATGTGCATTCGTTCCAGGGAAAAATAATGATGCCTAAACTAACAGAAGAAAAGGGCTCAGAATGGAAGGGGATTCAAGCCGAAGGGGGGTTGTGACTAAAAACAGCCAAGTGTTGCTCCCAGAGCACCACATTTATGGCAGAAAGTGGTGAGACATACACTAATTTTAGAGGGGTCTTCAAAAATTTCATGGAAAATGCATATTATGAAAAAACTATGCAAAGATTTCAAAATGTTTTTGCACCAAAATAAACTCATACTAACTCATTATAACATGTCTGAACAAGATCTAGTTCGAGGCACTAAGAAGAATAACATCAGTTTTTAAAAAAGCCCCTATCGCAGCAACATGAATTCTGCTAAAATTGAAAAAAGAACACCAAATTTATGGTGACACTTCAGCAGAAGAATGGTAAAATCACTGATCTTTACAAAATGTTTGTGGACACAACGCCTCACAGAAATCAGCAGTTTGCAAATGGATCACTCATTTTAAGAAGGGAGGAGATACTGTTGAAGATGAAGTCCATAGCGGCAGATCACCCACGTCAATTTGTGAAGGAAAAATTCATCTTGTTCATGCCCTAATTGAAGAGGACTGATGATTAACAGCAGAAACAATAGCCAATACCACAGACATCTCAACTGGTTCAACTTACACAATTCTGACTGAAAAGTTAAAGTTGAACAAACTTTCCATTCAATGGGTGCCAAAACTGTTACACCCAGATCAGCTGCAGATAAGACCAGACCTTTCAAAGGAAATTTTAAACAAGTGGGATCAAGATCGGGAAGCAATTCTTCAAAGGATTATAACAGGAGATGAAACATGGCCCAAATCCTGGGAAAACCAACATGTAAGGGAAAGGTGGATATAAAGGAAAGTGAAAGAAACATAAGGGAGTATCATGATCGAGAAAGTAAGAGAACGGTGTCAAGGTAAGTTTTGAGAAGAAAGATGAGATCCGCAATTGAAAATCAGCAAAATGTCCATAAACAGAATGGATAGACAAAATGTGGTGTGTCCATACAACGGAATACTATTTGGCAATAAGAAGGAGCGAAGTACCAATAGATGCTATGTCACAGATGAACCTCAAAAACATTACACTAAGAAGCCAGATGCAGAGATTAAATAACGTATGATTGCATTTATATGAAATATCCCGAATAGGCAAATCTATAGAGATAGCAAGTAGATTAGTGGGTACCTGGGGCTGGCGTTAGATATGTCCCATAACATAGCATATATCTCTGGGAGAAAAGGGAGGGAGTAAGATGATGTGAAGAAGAAAGTGGACAAAAAGGTCCTTGAACAGGAGGAAGAAATCCTCCTGTGGCTAAGGATGGGTGTGGATCCAGACGAGTCAGGAAAGGGGTTGGAAACTGGGGCTCATGCCTGACGGTTTCAATGTTCCTAAATAAAAATAACATTATCCTCTGAGAAAGAAAGGACAGTGGTTGATAAGGGAGACTGAGGACTAAAGGAGCTGATGAAGAACAAATAAATAATAGCATTTTTAGTGACAAATTTACATAGGCACATAAGTCTGTATGCTGCCCTGGGCATTAGAGCACTATTTGGAGTTGAGAGTTTGGCTGGAAGGCACAGTGGACAGCAGAGATGTAAGAGGATTCAGATGCTGGTAAAGTTAGAATAATTAATCATTTCACAAGCACAGAAAAAAGAAAAAGAATGGATTGGAGAGCAGGACTCCACAAAGTCACAGAACAAGGTTTGTGGGCAAATGAACACAAAAGCTTGAAGGCTAAAAGGGGTCAACAGAGTATTATGGAGGCTGGAGATCCTCCTGTGTCATGCTGACACCATCCAGCACGTGGCCTTGGAGATGAAACAGGGAAGGAGTGAAAGTCTCTGGAATTAAATTAGGTTGAAGAACTGCAAAACCAGTCTTCACTGAGTGAGGGAAAGTGACAGGAAGTTGGGAGACGGCAGCAGTGAGGAGGGGTCAATGGTGTTACAGCAGGCATCTCAAAGGAGGGGGTTTCCAGCAAAACAAGAGAGAGCAAAAACACTATCAAAGTGTTGAGTGAGTACAGGAATCTATTTACAATGGAACAAGATCTGAAGTAAAAGGAATTAGGTGGAAAGCAGGCAAGAGGTTGAGCTAGTAACACTGCTAGTAACACAGGATATAAAGGCAGGAGAGGGACCAGAGGTGGGGAGTTCTCTCCTACTGTGGAAGAACTAAGACTCACAGGCTCATAGGGAGGAAGAGAGTGATAGCAGAAACTCCCTGGCTTCAATATTCTGACTAAGACACAGACTGTTCTGGTCCAAGAATAGGCTAACCGTGCTACCCAGTACTTAGCCTGGACTCAGAAGTTGGTGGGAGATTTGTTATAGCAAGAACTCAGATATGGAACATACACACTCATTCATATAATATAGAAGTAATAATTTGGAGCATTTCTACTGATTCCTAACACCTGCAATACAATCTCTTCTTCCTCATAAAAGTGCTGAGCTTCACACTTTCTAATCTTAACATGTTCCTAATCTAATCTTTGTAATTTGAACAATTCAGTGATTGAGTTTCCACATCGATCGCTATCCAAATTCTACTTAATATACACTTGGAGTGTATTGTATGTGTCAGCGTGGGTGTTTATACATATACAAAATATTTGGGGTTGTTGTTTTGTTTTTTGTCAGTAAGGAAGAAGAAGGGAATTGTAGTAGGGACACACAATCACTGTAAGAAAACCACCAGCAAAAAGCATCAGGACTGCAGTACAAACAAACTTACAACAGAAAAGACTTACAGAAGAATCCTCTGGCAGTGTTCCCTTACCTTGTCATGGACTGTCATGCAGCTAGCCGCATCCTTCTGAAGAATTTCTGTTACCCCATTGGAAAGCCTTTCATACTTCAGTTTGGGCTCCTCTTCACTCTCTTCCTCCTGCACGAAAAGCAGAGAAAAATGACAGACGTCATGGATTTGTTTTAAAAGACTCTAAACACACTTCTTAGGGGGGAACCAGTGATGGTTTCCTCAATGACTATCAGTAACTACAACTATAGCTAAAGGTTAAAATCTCTGTGCTTCATTTTGCCAACTGGGTGTATCAACTGCTACAACTTCACCAGTAAAATAAATTCAAAAGTTGAAAACAGGAGGACATAGACTTGTATTATCACTAACGTTTTATATATATATATATATATATATATATGTATGTATATAAAATCACTAACAGTTCGGTACAGCTCCATAAAATATTCTTATTCCTTGTAGTTACAGAATATGGTTAGTAATCAGTATTGACTATAATGACCATAAATTAATAAATCAAGGATAGTTGTAAAAATTACTGCAATAATAATTAAGAATAAGATTTTATTTTACATCAATAATGAGAAATAAAAAAGTTCATATATTGAAAACTGTTACAGCATGAATCTAGCCAAAATAGAGGTTCACAAAAATAATCTATTCATTGGCATTTCCTTCAAAAATAAATGTATAGGGGAAGGAAAGCCAAGATGGTGGACTGGAAGCAGCCCACGCACACTGCTCTCAAGGAGAGGATTAAAAGTTGCAAGTAAATGCCTACCTACAGATGGACCCTCTTGGATAGAACACTGTAAATCATCACAGAATCCATGGGAGATACTCAGAGTGAGGGAGACAGGGACAGGGAGATCCACTTGTCATGATAGGAAGGTACCTGGGGAGATCCCTAAGCATGGGGAAGGGATAAAGGAGAAAACCCCAGGGCCCCACACTCCCCACAAGGACATTGCAACTTAAACTGTAAGGGGCCCTTCCACTACCACCATGGGCCTCTGTATTCATTAGGGAACTGTCTGGAGACTGTATAGTGACGTTGCATCGGACAGCAGGCTCAGCAGAGACCTGCTGGCCTCGGTTCCCGGGTTGCCACAGCTGACACCACTCTCGGGTCCAGAGCACCCAGTCTACACAGGGTTCAGCTTTGTTGCACCTTCCTCCACATCAACCCTTACCAGGTCAGGAAGGGAGCAAGGAGAGCAGACGTTCTCCCGTGCCAGTGACTAGGAGCCAAGCGTCCCCTTCCCAGCATGAAATTCGAATGGAGCAGGCACCAATGCCACTCCAGAGGTCTCACGGTAGCAGTTGCAACAGGACTTGCATGAAGAGACAGCTCCAGCCATCCAGCAGTCCAGCCCCCACAGCCCAGCACACCGACAAGCAGAACAAGACCTCCCCCGGCACAGACACACACCCTGTACACACATCTCCGCCTGCATGATACCATGCAGAGGTACACTCCCGAGAGGACCTATATCCCTGCAGACCAACACACTGTTAGCATCACCTTGATACCAAAGCCAGGAAAAGACACAATGAAAAAAGAAAACTAAAAACCAATATCTCTCATGAACATTGATGTAAAATCCTCAACAAGATACTAACAAATCAAATTCAGCAGCATATCAAAAAGTTAATTCACCATGATCAAGTGGGTTTCATCCCAGGGATGCAAGGATGGTTCAACATACTCAAATCAATAAATGTGATTCACCACATAAACAGAAGCAAAAACAAAAACCACATGACCATCCCAATAGATGCAAAAAAAAGCATTCAATAAAATCCAGCACCTTTTCATGATAAAAACCCTCAACAAAGTAGGCATAGAAAGAACATATCTCGAAATTATACAATCCACAAATGACAAACCCACAGCCAACATCATACTGAATTGGGAAAAGACGAAAGCATTCCCCCTAAGAAGTGGAACAAGACAAGGGTGCCCACTGTCACCCTTACTATTCAACATAGTATCAGAAGTCCTAGCCAGAGCAATCAGGCAAGAGAAGGAATTAAGGGGCATCCAAATCAGAAAAGAAGAGGTCAAACTATCACTGTTTGATGACATAATCTTCTATGTAGAAAACCCTAAAGACTCTACCTAGACTCCTAGAATTGATAAATTCAGCAGAGTTTCAGGTTACAAAATCTATGTACACAAATCAATAGCATTTCTATATACTAACAATAATTAAGCTGAGAGTCAAATCGAGGACTCAAAACCATTTACAACAGCTATGAAGAAAACACAATACTTAGGAATATATTTAACCAGAAAGGTGAAAGATCTCTACAAGGAAAACTACTGATGAAAGAAATTACAGATGACACAAACAGATAGAAAAACATCTCATACCCACGGACTGGTAGAATCAACGTCATTAAAATATCCACTCTGCCCACAGTGACTTATAGATTCAATGCGATTCCCATCAAAATATCAATGTCTTATTTCACAGATCTAGAAAAAATAATCCTAATCTTCATTTGGAACCAAAAAAGAGCCCAAATAGCTAAAGCAATCTTAAGCAAAAAGAACAAATCTGGAAGCAACACATTACCTGATTTCAAAGTATATTACAAGGTTATAGTAAACAAAACAGCATGGTGCTGGTATAAAGGTAGACACATAGATCAATGGAACAGAATAGAGAACCCAGAAATAAAACTATGTAGCTATGATCAACTGATCTTTGACAAAGCAGACAAAAACATACACTGGGGAAAGATGTCCTATTATATAAAAGGTCCTGGAGAGAATGAAACAGAACCCTTATCTCTCACCACTCACAAAAATTAATTCAAGATGGATTAAAGACATAAATATAATGCATGACCATAAAAATTAAGAAAATACAGGTAAAACTCTTCTAGACATTGGCCTGAGCAAACAATTTACGGCTGAGACCCAAAGGCAAATACAACAACAACAAAAAGAAATAAATGGGACTTAATTAAATTAAAAAGCTTCTGCACAGCAAAGGAAATAATTAACAGAGTGAATAGACAACCTAGAGAATGGGAGAAAATATTTGCGAACTATATATTAGACACAGGACTGATTTCCACATTCTGCAAAGAACTCAAAACACCAAGAAAGAAATTAAACAACTTGCTGGAAAAACTCTTACAGACATTGGCCTACAGCAAGAATTTATGAAGAAGACCCCAAAGGCAATCACAGCAACAAAAATAAATAAGTAAGTGGGACCTGATCAAATTAAAAAGCTTCTGCACAGCCAAGGAAACTATCACAAGGGTAAACAGACAACCTACAGAATGGGAGTAAATATTTGCATGCTACACATCCGACAAAGGGCTGATAACTTAGAATCTATATAGAACTCAGGAAAATAAGCAAGAAAAACCAAACCACCCCATTAAAAAGTGAGCAAAGGACAAGAACAGAAACTTTTCAGAAGAAGATAGACTAACGGCCAAAAAACATATGAAAAACTGCTCAACATCTCTAATCATCAGGCAAGTGCAAATCAAAACCATGATGAGATATCACTTAACCCCAGTGAGAATGGCTTTTATCAAAAAGTTTCAAAATAATAAACGCTGGTGTGGATACGGAGAGATAGGAACACTCATACACTGCTGGTGGGACTGCAAACGAGTACAATGTCTGTGGAAAGTAATATAGAGATACCTCAAAGAGCTATAAGTAGAACTACCATTTGATCCAGCAATCCCATTACTAGGCATCTACCCAAAGGAAAAAAAGGCATTCTATAAAAAAGACATCTGCACTAGAACGTTCATTCACAGCAGCACAATTCACAATTGCAAAGATGTGGAAACAATCCAAGTGTCCACCAATACATGAGTGGATTAATAAAATGTGATATATGTATAGCATGGAATTCTACTCAGCCACAAAAAACAATGGTGATCTAGCACCTCTTGCATTACCCTGGATAGAGCTGGAGCCCATTCTACTAAGTGAAGTATCACAAGAATGGAAAAACAAGCATCACACGTAGTCACCATCAAATTGGTATGAACTGATCAACGCTTATGTGCACATATAGTAGTAACATTCATTGGGTGTCAGGCAGGTGCGAGTGGGGAGGAGGGGATGGGTATATTCATACCTAATGGGTGCGGTGCACACCGTCTGGGGGATGGCCGCTCTTGAGGCTCTGACTCAGGTGGGACAAAGGCAATATATGTAACCTAAACATTTGTACCCCCGTAATATGATGAAATTAAAAAAAAATTAATTAATTTTAAAAAGTGGGCAGAAGACATGAAGAGAACTTTTTCAAAAGAAGATAGACAAATGGCCAACAGACATGAAAAAAAAAGTTCAACATCACTAATCATTAGGGAAATGCAAATTAAAACCACAATGAGATACCACTTTTCACCTATCAGAATGGCCATAATTAGAAAGACAAAATAAATAAATAAATAAACAAACAATGCTGGCATGGATGCAGTGCTTATACACTGTTGGTGGGACTCCATATTTGTACAACCTCTGTAGAAAACAGTATGGGGATTCCTCAAAGAGCTAAAAGTAGACCTACCACAAGTCAATCCAGCAATTCTACTACTGGGTATGTACCCAAAAGAAAAGAAATCATTTTATCAAAAAGACACCTGCATTTGAATGTTCATCACAACACAATTCACAACTGCAGAGATATGGAATCAGCCTAAGTGCCTATCAACACATGGGTGTATAAAGAAAATGTGGTGTGTGTGTGTGTGTGTATGTATATATATACACACACACACACACACCCCATAGAGTATTATTCAGTCATAAAAAGAAATTAAATAATGTCATTTGCAGCTACTTGGATGGAACTACAGACCATTATCTTACGTAAAGTATCTCAGGAATGGAAAAACAAATACCACATGTTCTCACTAATAAATGGGAGCTAAACGATGGGTGCCCAAGGGCACAAAAAGACATAAAGGACATTGGAAACTAAGAACAGGGGAGGAGGGAGGGAGAGGAGGGATAAAAACTTACCTACTGGGTACAACGAACATTGTCTTGGTGGCAGGCACACCAAAGGCCCTGACTTCAGCATTATAGAGTGTATCCATGTAACATAAATGTCTGTACCCCCTTAATAGTTTGAAATTAAATAAATAATTGTACAGTCTTCACACTCCAGCTAACATTAGAGTAGCTTGAGGTACATCAATGCTCCCACCCAGAGTAACTAGAAAGGCTGGATAAAATATACATGTCTCTAAGACATCCAAGTGCTGCTGAGGCAACCTGAACTAGAAGGGTCAAGATGCCGGGGTGGTAGGGAAATTGCAGAGAGGTGAGCTGGCTTTCCATAGCCACCTTCTTCCTGGAGGCATTTACTAATTCTGGGTGTAAGACAAGAGGCTGAGAACCCAAGCTCTGCCTGGGAAGATGGTCACTGCTGGGGGTAGGGAAACCTGCAAACCTTTTGATGCTTGAGGGGATGAGTGACAAAATCGGAAACTTGTGGGGACGAGATCCCAGAGGAAGAGCGAGGCAGAGAAGTGAGCCTGTTACACAGCAACTTTTCCCAGTTAAGACAATCGTCAGTTTCTAAAGCTGCATAAGGGCTGAGGCTAAAAAGATAAACTGAAAGCCTCAAAAATGCAAACCAGCTATCTTGATGTGCTGAGAAGAAAAGAATTAGAGATCAGTAGCCTTCAGGAAATTCCGTACTGGTGAATACCACAGACTTAGTTGGAACCTCTGTTCCCTAGAGGACACAAAAACTTACCAAAACTTCGATAAAGTTTCAACTTATTTCAATTCCTGATTAAGGTATGGAACCCCAACATATCTGTCTAGTGAAGGAAAGGGTGACTCCTTTTTGAAAAAAGAAAGCTACTGGGGCTTCTACAATTTTTCATTTACAATACTGAAAACTCGATAAAAAATTATGAGGTATGCCACAATGCAGAATCAAATGACCAAAAATCAAGATTAAAAAAAAGACCATAAAAATAAACAGATGCATGACCTAGATATTGGAAATTAGCAGAAAAGGGCTTTAAAATAACTATATGTTTAAAAAAAAAAAGGATAGAGAAAATTGATGAAAATATAGAAATTTCCAACAGAGAACTGTAATCTGTAAAAAAGAATCAAATGAAAATTTTTACACTGAAAAATGTAACTGAAATTAAGACGTCAATAGATAGTTTAACAGAAGATTGGCCAAGCAGAAAATAAGATTAGTGAAATGGAAACCAGGTTAAAAAAATATCCAAAGGGAAGTCCAGAGAAGAAAAACATAGGAAAAATGTATGAGACATATAGAACACAGTGAAAAGTCTAACATACATAGTGCTCTGCCTATTGAAGATTATAAGACAGATAGGACACACCAGGCAGAGTCTGTGAATTCAAATGCTTATAGAAGTCTTTACCTCTGGCGCAAAGGACTGCATCTTCACATGGAAAGGGGCTAATTTGTGAATACATGGAACTGATGGAATATAACAAGCATGATGTTAAAGACTAAAATATCAGATAATCTCATTTCATCCTGGGGGGGGGTGGAGACCATGGAAAGTTAAGTATAATTACCCCATTTTACAGATTTTCAGTAAAAAACAATGATCAGAAATTTTAAGTAATTTCCTCAAGCACAGTGGGTAGAGGCGAAGCTAAAATTCAAATTCAGCTATGAATGTGCTAAAGTCAATGCCTGTATAACACACTACCCAATCTCCTACGAAAATGACTCAACGAACCACAACAGAAGCTTCTTCTCTGCCTAAAAGTAACTATAAACTATGTATTAATAGGAAATGTTTTAAAATGTATTTAGAAGGTGCATTAGCAATTTATTGCTGTGTAACAAATTATGCCATAACTTACAGATTTTATTATTATTATTATTTATAGAGACAAGGTCTTCCTATGTCGCCCAGGCTGGACTCAAGCAATGCTCCTGCCTCTGCTTCTCCGAGTTGCTGGGACTACAGGCACATGCCATCACACCCAGCTACCAAAACTTCCTAATTTAGAACAACAATAAATATGTATTATTTCGCATAGTTTCTGGGGGTAAGCAATTCGGTAGTGGCTTAGCCGGGTGGTTCCCTCAGGATCTCTCACAGGGCTGCAGATAAGATGTCAGCTAGGGCTGCAACCATCGGAAGGCTTGACTATGGTTAAAGTATCTGCTTTCAAGATGGCTCAGTCAAATGGCTGGCAAGTTGGAGCTGGCCTTTGGCAGAAGGCTTCAGCTCCTTGCCTCATGGACCTCTCCATAGGGTTGCCTGAGTATCCTCAGAACATGGCAGGTGGCTTTTCCCAGAGTGAGTGATCAAGAGAGAGCAAAGCGGAAGTCCCATGTTTTAAATATTACCTACCCTCAGAGGGTGCACACTGTCATTTCTGCGATATTCTATTGATCATACAGGTCCACCATGTGTGTGAGGGATGAACACAAATGCATAAATAATAGGCAGTAAGGCTCATGGGGGCCATCGTGTTAGCTAGCTATAAGAATAGTAATAGAACTGGAAGAGCAATAAACCTAGCTTTAAAAAAAAAAAAAAAAGTATTTCATGTCTACTGATAAGTTGCCTTAAATTTAATTACCCGAATATACATAAGCTATCAGCTGTTTACTTAGTAACGGAGTATTAAAAACAAAGATGGTGTATCTATTATTAACATTTCAAGAATAACTTTTAAAAACTAACAGCAACAAAAGGAAAGTATAAGTACAGTTATCCAAAGGACCTATACATTTCCATTAAAAGGCAGCTAATGATAATCAACCCAATCTAAGGAGCTTTTGTTATTCCCCAAAATTGACCTGTTTTTAATATTAACATAAAATATGAAATAACTGAGTCTAAAGTTGAAAAAAGAAAATTACAAAAAGCAACAAATAAACACCTCTACTTATGTATCTACAAGCAAGAAATAGAAATCATTACAAAATTAACATTAAATGTGGCACAGATGATGTGTGCATTCTGAAGTAAATGTGTTAAATATAAATTGAATCCTGAGTGTTAGTCTTATAATAAGATGCCACATGTTGCTCAAGTCTGGACATCAAATGTGCAGCCAATGTGAAAAGTTAATTCTAGCTTCTTGACTATTTTGCATAAAAGCACTCATCCACGGACCATTAGATAAAGTTACTGTAAATAAGGTTTTCCTGTCTTATTTGTAAGTGAAAACTAAATAATTTCTCTCACATAAATATATAAAAATAAATGCTTTCACAACACAGTTCACTGAAGCATCCATGCGAGGTTTCAAAAACCATAAATAAAATGAAAACTCCAATATTAGGCATTTGATGTACCATTTCACACTCTTCTGACAGGTATCTTTCTTTTATGTTAAGTTAAAAGCAGGCTAAAGGTGAATTTTTAAGGTTTTTTCCTCCTTGCTGTAAACAAAGAAAATAGAAAGTGATTCAAAAATACAATTCGTGGAGGTTATTCTGCTGCTGCAGACTCTATATCACATTTTAAATAAAAAACATTTTAAAAAATCAAGTAGACTTAATATAGAGTTTCACTTCAATTAAAAAAGATTTAAACGGAAAAAGGGCTTTCGTGCAGTTTGAACTTCCATGGTAAACAACCCAGTGTTAATAAAAAGTAAATCAATAATTTTTGTTAAATTTTAATAATCCTACAAACCTACAAATAAAACCATCAACAGTCTGAGTTGAGATGACAGTTAACTGCGTTTCTATGACAACCTAGTGGAACAGTACAAGTCCTGACTTGCAGCTAAGCGAAGATATGAACAGAGTGACATTTACCCATACAAGAAAAATTTGCAGCTTTCCTTCAAAAAGAATCAATTCCTCAACTAACATAGATTTTTACTAAGTGTATAGCACTTTTAATTAAAGACAAGTCCTTTAAACCATTCTACAGAATTCTAAACACTATCTGAAAATAAATGTCATGCCATGATCATTCTTACTGAGTTTTGAATTTGAAAGGGGGAAAAATTACTTTGGGGGATAACAAATTAAAGCAATTAAAGATTTCTCCCTGAAAAACTGTTTAGTAATTTGTTACTGTTGTTACTTTGTTACCGTAGGGTAAATTTCCATGGAGCAAATCCTGTTAACTTAACTTGTACTTTTATACCAACAAGAATACTGTACTTTTCTTTTTACTTGATCATTTAAAATCTGTGTATAAGAATTTTTTTTTGCATGTGTGTTTAAAACCAATGGATTCAACATTTTTCATTCTGTTTTACCAATATCTTCCATATATTAGTACATTTTATATACCACCATTACTGTCTTGAAGCCTTGAATTTTACTTTTAAAAAATGTGAGTCACATGAATTCTAGGGGTTAACAGAAAGATCCTTACATTTTCTATTGTTACTATTTATACAGAACTTAAAATTTCATTTCTGGATACCATTTCTTTATTAATATCCAGTTTTGTTTTGTTTTCACAAAATAAAATGACACTAGATACAATGAAGGGGAGAGGTGAGGAACCTTTTAAAGCCCAAATTAAGGTGGTGGACAATACCACCAGTTGAGCACTCCTAGACAATTCACAATTTCACTCTTTAGAGATGGCCCTTATCCTACCCAGCTTCACCTACGAGAAAGACCTCAGCTAAACCTCCAGGAATTTTAATAAGATGAATGGTTTACTTGGCTTCATGTCATCAACTACATTAGACTAGGGGCAAATCCTTTTAATAAATTTCCAATGTTTTAAAGCTAGATACAATAGGGAAACACTAACATCCTCAAAAGAAATTCTCATTGTTAAGAGGGAAAAAAAAAAAAAAAGCTTTTATGCAATTTGAACTTCCACAGTAAAAAACCAACTATTAATAAAAATCAAATCAATAATCAACCAGGGGTATGAAGGTATAAAACGAACGCTTTCTTCCTCTAGAGCGTTCCCTCTAGAACTCTAATTACCTTAAGGAGAATTGAAATATTCAAAATTGGCAGTCAACCTTATAAGTTGAACATATAAAAATGCTATCAAAATCCAGTATCAGAATATTAGAATTTTAAAAAATTTGTATTTTTTAAAAATTCTCTCTTTACAAGTAATTCAGTTTATAGAAGCCCCAAGACATATTAAACTATTTCTTTTTGGTTACTATTTATTAGAGAAGACAGAAGAAGAACAGAAAAATAAAACAACACACAGCTGGTACCCAATACGAATAAACATTTTTTAAAAAGCATAAGTAAAATTAATACTACGGCAATCAAAACACATAATTTGCATCTCAAAAACATAAATAACAATATTTTAAGGAACAGATCTCATCACTATCATAGGGTATTAGCATCAAAGGCAATATAAATAGACGAGAACTATGTATTTGGGTAAATACGTTTATTTTAAACTATAATTGTATCGCTAAATATACATGAATACAGGACATCTCCAAATATGTCACAACAATCTTGAACTTTTCCTGAGAAGATAGGAGAAATCCATAAAGAGAATAAAAAAATACAAAAAATACAAAAAAAAGACACTAAAGGTAAGGTTCAAATTAAGGACTAATGTCTTTAATTACCTGTTACTGCCCATTCCACCCCCAAAATTAATGCTACTTCCTTAAAAGGGTAACTACAACTAGTAATTAATGTATGCTATAGTTCTATTACAGAAAGATCATTTTATTTATACAAAAAGATGACCATCTGGTAGGAAAGATGGTTTTCTAGATCCTTTAAAGTGTCAAAACATATCAAGAAAACTATATAAACAAGCTGAAAGAGTAACTTCTGGTTTCCATTAACAACACAAGGTATTATAGCTGCATCAATGACCAAACTTTTTAAGAAAGTGACATGAAGATAATGGAATTCATCTACAACAAAACAACTGTGGTCAAAGCTCCCAGAATGCCTTTCCAACAGACTGCTGACAGATAAACAATTACATTATATGAATGCAAATAACGTTAAACTTTCAACTTTCAAGCAATACTGCTATTAAGGAAAAAATATATTAACAAAAAAAGTAGCTGAAACTAGGAGCTGATAAATGTAATCTAGATGGCACAGGTCTACTTTTTCAAACAGAAAATTCACCATGACTCAACTCATATCCATACATTATTTTTAAAAGCATAAAATACATATGGTTAAACAAGTGGTTCTCAATCAGAGGTGATTGTGTCCTCCACAGATATTTATTTGGCAATGTCTAGAGTCATTTTTGTTGTCACAATTGGGTGGGGGAAAGGTGCTACTGGCATCTAACAGGTAGAGACCAGGGATGATGCTGAACAACCTACGATGCACAAGACGCTTTCCCAGAACATAAAATTATCCAACCCAAAATGCCAATAGTTCCAAGGTTGAGAAACCCTGATTAAATAAGTTTCACAAGATAAAATATTACATAGACATTAAAATTTGTTTTCAAAGGTGATTTAATAACAAAAGGAAATGTTCTCACAATATCTTTTTAGATGAAACTCCTTTGCATGATAAGAATTTTATTTAAGAAATTTATATGCATATGTGTGGGGAAAGATTAGAACAATGAAACCAAAATAGTAACCTCCCTAAGTTTCAGTTTCTTGAAGAAATTTGTAGAATGGGGGTGATAAAAGGACCCACATCACAGGGTAGCTGTGACCTTTAAAAAAGATAGCAAATAAAAATCATTGTTGGGAGCTATTGCCATTATTTTCTAAAACAAACATTTATTATATTTATTATAAAAATAAATGCTATTTTTAAAGCTGTAGTTTAACATCCTCTTCAAAATTTTGTAACTACTGAACTAAGATTCTTATCTCTCAAAGCTGCTTTCCTTACCATAACACTTTGACCAGAAAAGTGAGAAAAAGTTGAGCCTCTCATAATTGAGGAGCTCTACTTAAGATTCACAAGATATGCAGTCTTCATAAACCTTGGTCTCTCCTGTGCCCTATAGTATTAGAATTTCATGTTCAATTCAAGGAGTAAAAAAATAAGGTGAAGGTTCCCATGCCCTAAGCCACATACCATAAACAGGATCAACTCCCATCATTTATTTTTATATTGGGAAAGCGATAAGAATATATAGAGGAGGGGAAAAAAATGAGAAAAGCAAATAAGCTTTTCATTTCCTTCTAGCCATATGGAATAACCTCACCAATCTTCAAGCTATGCCATTCAGGTGGACAATTTCCGCCACTAAAGCCAACATAACCCTCTTTTCCTTTCTTCCCAATATCCCTTAGTGATCACAAGATCCTCAGAAGCAGGGTTTATGCCTTTTCATTGTTCTGAACTTCACCTAACAGAACTGTGGGTACCTAATAAAGACCAGGGAAAACAAACGTACATAGTGACAGCAGACCTGGTTTGGTAAGCAGCTTTTCTGAGACATTTTCATTTAGATTTCAACACAGCAAAATCCAAAACACAGAATATCAACCAAAAGGACCCATGGAGATCATCTAAACTGTATGTTATTTTACAGGCATGGGGGTGGGGAAAAAGGGGACAGGGAGGTGGAAACACCAAACAGAAGAAAGGGAGTGACAATTCTGAAATACTGTGAATTAGAATAATAGATACATTTATAGAAATGAAGCTCTACCATCTTCTAGCAGTAGTAGCAAATAGAGGTCCTGCAAACTCAATTTTCAGAAACTTACATTTATTTCTAGTTTGTATGTTACTACATGAAAAAGGAAAATGCTGAAGTTCTTGAAATTATTTCGTTTGACATTAAATACTTCTCAAGCATTTCCAATTGCATATTCCACATGCCAAGTGCAAAGAAGCACCTTGCCAACCACCCTAACCAAAGCCTCTTTCAGCTTCTCAATAATTTCCATGAAGAAACAGATAAACATAATAGCAATAAAAATTAAAACAATTACCAAATCAAGAAAAAACTGACACATTTGCTGATTTTTTAATTCATGACACACCCTTATTTGTTTCAATAAAACATAAACCACCTGAACAGAAGGTAGACAGATGCTTTCTAGCTCTTCCACCAATCCTCTGGGCCCATAATTTGAAGCCTACCCCAACTCCACTGAGCAGACATCCAAGCTACCTCCTAGGAACCACCTTCCAGAAGAAGGCAACCATGCCTGTAGCCACTCCCCACTGTATGTCTACACCACGCATATTTTAGCCCTGGTGACCATCTTTCTTCCACAGGCAGAGACTTTAACTCCCTACCATTAGAGTGGGAGACTAGGAGACAGGGCTGAGACCAAATGTAGGGGCTTGAAGATCAGGCGCAGGTGTTAAAACAAACTCTTGAGCAGAAGCTAACAAGAGGGGCCGATAACCGCAGACAAGAAACAGCTTCAATTGAAGGCCTTGTCAGCTATCTCTGCCACCTAACAAGAACTTTGGCCAATTACATTATCATTTGCATTGTGGTTTTAAAATTTCTCTACCCTTGAAATGGGTACAGACAGTTCTGAAACAACCATATAAAGTATGAAAATAGGAGGGAAACCAATTCTAGGAACTACTACCCAAATTTTTAGTAAAAGCCAAGGCCCTGGCCTTCAATATTCCTCCCCTCAATTAGTAAGACTGCAAAAGATCTGAGGATACTTCCTCTCAGTGCAGCCACTCTCTTTCGAGCCTGCCCACCCTCTTTCCTGAGAGTGTACTTTCACTTTCAGAAAAACTTTTGCTTGCTTGGCTTATGTAGTACATTCTGAAATTCTTTTCCACTACAAACACCAAGAACTTGAAAAAACCTCCACTCGAAGGCAGATAACACTACCACTTGGGCAGTGTACTAACCATGGTCTGAGAGTCCCAGCCTTAAGGGCTGCAGGACCAAGGGAACCCTGATAGCAGGAAGGTGGGCACTGCAGGGGACCAGAGAAAACTGGTATATGTGAAAGCAAAAATGAATTAATAAACCAGAAAACGGAATCATTAATAAGTCCAAGTGTTAGTACTTTATACAGACAAATAGAATAAGATAACCAGCAAATAAATTGAGAAAATAAAAGTCATCAAAGTACTATCTATCCCCTGCAGAAAGGTATTGGCCCAGACTGTTTTAGCAGAAAGTTCTATGAAAAACCTTCACAGAATAGAAAATTCTTAAGTTATTTAAACTGTCCCATAACAGGGAAACGTAAAAATTTCCCCATTCATTTTGAAAAGGTGGCACAACTCTGATATCAAAACTCTCAAAGAGTACACCAAAGGAAAAAAAATATATACAGTTCGGTCGTCTCATGTAGGAGTTTAAATGTAATACATCATAAATCAAACCCAGCATATATCAATAAAAAACATTCACGATCAAATATTGCAAAAATGCAAAGATTGAATATTAAGAAATCTGACTTCATTAATCAACAGGTCAAAGAAGAAAAATCACAGGACTATCTTGACAGATACTGCAGACAGCATTTATAAAGTTCAACATTTGTTTCTGATTAAAAAAAAAAAAAGCTTTCAGTAAATAAAAAGGTTTCTCTCCCAAAGAGCCAAGAATGAAGAGCTGAGAATGATCCTTTAAAACTGGAAGCCAACAATGATACTTAACAATTAAATAAGAGAAACATTCCCATCAACAGGAAACAACCCACAGGTGCCAACTATCACTTCTGCTTTTTTCAAAAACCAATTTAGAAGTACTAGCCAAAGCAAAGACAAGAAAATGGAAAACGTAATAAACAGATCGTTGCCGGTATGGTCATATTTGGAGGCGACACAACTATGGAAAGAAGAAAATACAGTTTTTGCCAAGACAAGAGAGCTTACCTGGGTGGCTGGCCCCCTCCTCCCAAATCAGCCATGAAGACCAGATACAAATTACAGGAAAGAGGGATTCCAGAAATTAACATCCCCAAGCAAGAAACTCTGGAGGCAACTGAAAATGCCCACAAGGGGGAGTGCCCCCCATTCACTACAGAAATAGGCAGCAGCTGCCTCCCACCCAGGGGTGAGGACTGGAGTGCTACACTCACTCCTCCATCTCCTACCCTCCCCTGCCAAGTGCAGATGACCTCCCAGAGCTGCTTCCCCTATGGATCTGCCTAAACAGCACTTCACAAAAGCTCAGAAGAATCGTCCCACAAATTCCTACACTGAAATGTATTTTTCAAGAAAGTAGTCAAATAATAGAAAAAAAATTCAGGAGATGCTATAAGAGATATGAGAAGTAAAGATGATCAACTATCTAGCTAAAGTTCACTAATGCCATTGAAAAGAAGAAAGGGAGGAGAGAAGAAAGGAGGGAGAATTATCCAAAATCCTACTGGAATTCATAATCAAGTAGCCAGTCACAAAATAAAACCAAAATAAAGTTTTCCTATGCCAGTCCTACACAACCCGTATAGACTGGACAAGTCACCTAAAACCTCAGTTACCTCACCTTTTGTGAAGAGAGAGTGATAATACACTTCCAAGGATTTCTGTAAGAATTAAATGTAATAAATGTACATAAGGCACAAAGCGCAGTATCTGTTAATATCCAGTGAATGTCAGAAACTAAAAATATTACTATTACGTGTGTGCTAGCCCCAAGTTTAAACTGCAGAAATGCAGAACTCACATCCTCCCTTCTGAGTTTACTTCCTATCACATTACCAGAACATAAAATTGAACAAACGGTAACATTTCTAATCTAATTACCTCTTTGTTTTAAACTACTTACAGAAAAATGAAGATATATTACTTTTGATTTTACCACATCATTAAAAAAAATGTTTTCAAACATCTGAGCGTGAATCTTTTTATAAGGAAAGTAAAAAGAAATGCTACAGTCTCCTACTTACAAAGCCAAGAGCCTCCTGGATGCTTGTAAAGACTCAAAGTGGCCCATCACAGGCCACTTACCTCCAAACTGCCTGATCACTGGTGATGGAAATGATGACAACAAACTAAAACCATAAGCTTTATCAGAGGTTTCCCCACTCCCACCCTCTCTGATAGTATTCTGAGAGACTTATTGGATCCACTGAAGTCTTCAAGGGAAAAAAAAGTCATATTCTAAAGTAAAGAACAGTGGTGACATGGATGCCTGTGAATCTCTATATTTAAAAATGGCTGCACTGAAACCTAAATAGCTCATGGAAGAAAGAAACCTTCATGCTATTTAGATTTGTTACAGCATCTCTTGAGCCCACAGAGAAAGGAATGCCTTAAAGCCTTGACAGTACAGAATAAGGCCCTAATTGTGAAATGATCACTTAAACAACATTCTTAAACAATTATCAGAAAAGACACACATTTTTATAAACATAGCTCCCCACAGTATTAGCAGTTTCATTACAACTGTTTTTTGTATGTTTTCCCTTGCTGGATGTATTTGACTCCCCAAACTCTGAGAATTAAAGCCTAATGAAAAGCACTAAGGGGACAAGGTCATCCAATCAAATTATTTACTGTATCACTTTCCTATCACTGCTGTAAAAAATGACCGCAGACTTAGAGGCTTGAAATTATACAAATTTGTTATCTTACAGCTCTGTAGGTCTATGTCTGACACAGACCACACTGGGCTAAAATCAGGATGTCAGCAGTGCTGCATTCCTCTGGTGGCTCTACAGGACAGCTCCTTTCCTTGCCTTTTTCCAGCTCCCAGAGGCCACCTGCATTCCTTGCCTATATGGGTCCTCCCTCCACCTCCAAGGCCAGCAAAGGCAGGTTGAGTCCACCCCACATCACATCACTGACCTTCTCTCCTGACTCCCTCTTCCCTTCATAAAGACACTTATGATTATATTAGGCCTGCCCGGATAATGCAGGATAATCTCCCTCTCTTAAAGTCAGCTGATTAGCAACCTGAATTTCCCCTTGCCATTTAACATGACATATTCACAGATTCCAGGGGTGAGGATGTAGACATCTTTGGGGGGACCACTATTCTGCTCGATACTGAGAACAACACAAGGATCAGAGAGGCTAGAAATGACGGTAGGCTATGGAGTTGAATGCCCCAAGCCAAACCCAAAGCTAAATAAAAGACAGTTTTCATCTGCTTGTTCCTAAATTAAATCAGGATCCCTTTGAGGTTACAGCCTGGGATAGAACAGTTCTCAGTCTGATTGAGGAGGCAAGGGTGGTCCTTGTTTCTCTCTGACAAAGGGCTCTCTCAAAGCCCTAGTTTCACCATCTCCAAAATAAGGACATAGTGCCAGCTTCACGTAATTGTTGAGAGGATTAATGAAATCAATTTATTCATCCATTCACAAGCAGCTCTGCTAGGTATTGGAGATAAGGTCCCTGCTCTCATCAAAGTGCCTGGCAGAGACCTAGACAAAAAATAATAAAATAGCAACAGCAGCAGCAGTAGTACACCTTCTGAAAACCTTCTAATGCCAGGCAAGGCACTAAACACACATTATGTCCTTTAACAGTCACTCAGCAAATGTGACCCTACAAGCATTCTAGATTCCACTACTTTGTAATACACAGTACGAGAATTTCTGAGGACATCACGGACATTCTGCGAACTCAGTCTCTCTTGAGCCCATTTCAGCTGGGCTCCACCACCACAAGTCACCATGACTGCTCTTATCAGGATCAGCAATGGCCTACCTTTGCAGATCCAAGAGTGAATCCCTTGACCTCATCTAATTCCTCCTCTCAGCAGCATCTGACACAGTAAGCATGCCCTTCCTCCTGAGATGTGTTCCTCCATTGGCTTCTGGGACACCACTCTCTCGGTTCTCTTCCTCCCTCACTGGCTACTCCTGCTCAGTCTCCTTTGCTGATTTCCCTTTATCTACCATATCTCTTAAATGTGGTAGCATCTCTCGGGGGCCAGGCATCAGGCCTCTTCTTCGTCTGTCCCCATGCCCTAAAGGATCTCATCCAATTTCATGGTTTTAAATGCCATCTCAATGCTGACTCATAAATTCTTACCTCCAGCCCAGACATGAATTAGTCTTCTTTAACCAACTACCTATCAGATAATTCCACTTGGATGTCTAATTGACATCTCCAAGTTAAAATATCCAAAATGAAACTTCTGATCTACCTCATCACCACCATCACCTTGCCCTGAGCACCAAGAGCAGCTCTAGCCAGAGTCCTCCCCTATCTCAGTTAATAGCAACTCCATCTTTCCAATTCTTCCCTGATTCATCTCTTTCACTTACACCCCTACACCCTAGTCAGGAAATCTGTTAGTTATACTTCAAAAAGAAAAAAAAAATACTCTAAACCCTTTATCACCTCTCACCAGAGTTCTACCAAAGCCTCCTAACTTCTTTCCCTGCTTCCTACTTGTCCCCCTCAGATTTTTTTCGAAACAGCATCCAGAGTGATCTTGCTAAAATAAAGGCCCTCCAATGGCTTTCCAGCTTACTCACAATAAAAACTAAAGTCGAGGACAGACACAGTGGTTCATGCCTGTAATCCTAGCACTCTGGAAGGCCAAGGCAGAAGGATCTCTTAAAGTCAGGAGTTCAAGATCAGCCTGAGCAAGAGCAAGACCCCGTCTCTACAAAAAATAGGAAAATTAGCCAGGTGAGGTGGCACATGCCTATAGTCCCAGCTACTCAGGATGCTGAGGCAGAAGGATCACTTGAGCAAGGAGTGTGAGGCTGCAGTGAGCTATGATGATGCCACTGTACTTTATGCCAGACAAGAGTGAGACCGTCTCAAAAAAAAAAAAAACAACAAAAAAAAAAAACCCAAAGTCCATAAATTGACCAACAGGCTCTACATTCTTAGCTGCCCATTATTTCTCAGACATCATTTCCTACCCTGTCTCCCCCAGCTCCACTCACGTTCTCAAAGACAATTAGCATGACACCCCTTTCAGGGATTATATGTGCTCTTCTTTTTATCTATGAGAATTTTACATCAGATATTTACCTAAACGTCACATTACCAGAGAGGCCTTCCCTAACCACCCATGACAAAATGGCAACTCCTCAGTTCACTCCATGTTCCACTTACCCAATGTTATTTTTTAATCCACATTTATAACCATTTGATATATTATATAAGTGTTTTTGTTTATTGTCTACCTTCCTCATCAAATATTAGCTATTTGTATAGCATCCAGAACATATTTTTTGAATGAATCAATAATCAGTCAATTTTGGACTGCCTAAAATATTTTTTATCCTACGTAGTGAAATTATAAATTCCATTCAAAGATATATCATACCAGGGGGGTCATGTTCAACTCTCAATTTCTAACAAATGGCAGAAATACAGATTCAAAAATATGGCATCCAGAAAGTTTTCACTAAGTTTCCAAACATATAATTTTTATAATATATGCATCAAAGGGAATGTTTATCCATGCCTGAATCATGCAATAATAAGCAGAACCTGTTAATATTAATAGCTCATTAAATCAAAGAGCAAGTTTGTAATCCAAGGGCTATCTGGAAGAATATAACAATATAACCCTATGTTCCATTTTCCTCAGCAATCAATCTTATAACAGGGTACATTACCATTTTAGTTACTAGTTGCAATAAATTTGTTTATTAAAATTAATACATGTAAAGAATCAATTTAAGTTTCAATAAATGATTCATAATGTTCTTCCCACCAGGTGAGATAAATAAATGATTTTTGTGTGATGCATTTTCTGATTTAAAAAGCTGTCCCTTGCTTTCTCACAAAAACTGGTCTTCATTCTAACAAAACTGAAAAAGAACTCTCCTTTTGCACCTAGAAGTTAATTTGATTTTAAATTAATTACTCATTCAACACAATTAGCGACAGTTTTATTTTAAATAGCTCCAGCTATTTGTCAGTCCACTTGGTTTTATTAAAATTTATATATCTAACATATTCAAGGCCTCCTAACTGGGATATTTAGAAGAACTAAACCAGATCTAAATGGACATTTGTTTAGGAGGCGTGTTTATTAATAATGGTAACAAAAATTATAAAGACAGAGGTGACACTAATTAACTGTTCTGTTCTATTATAACATGCCTTCACCTGGGCACTGGGTAACGCAAAGTACATGCAATCTTTGCTTCAGTGAAACACACTACAGGCAGAATAAGCCTTCGTTTAGCTATTCAGTTGCATTCATAAATGACAAAAGGTCACTGAAACCCTCAGCTGATAGTGCACAGCAGACCTCAATACACTGCAGTGTCTATCTGGTGCTCCTCTCTTTCCTTGCCACTCTTCTTTAGCCTGATGTTTTTTCTGGTCTTGTTTTGCTCTTTGTTGTTCAATTGTAATCTTGAAATGTTAGCATAGCAATGTGATGCTTCTACTGCAAAGTTCTTTGTACAACACATTAAACTCTTCTGAGAAAAGTGGAATATACTTCTAAATATATAAAACATCGAGACCCTACTCAGAGTAAGCAAGATTTTAAAAAAATACATATCTCCATGAAGCAAGGCTGCTTTAGTTTCCAGCTCTATGACTAATGTATTCCACAGCACATTGTTTGTGTTCCATAAATTGGAAAGACCCTACAAAAAATAATGACATTTTTGTATTGTGGTTGCTTCAATTTCCTCTCCCTGCACTACTGATTCTATTCAGAAATATACCTGTGTTGTGTTAAGCTACTATTAATACAATTTCAGAACTGTTTGTTACTTCAGCATAACCAGCCTCTCCTGCCTAATATACCACCTGATAGGATTATGGTCCATATTAAATGAGATAATCCACGTAAGGCACTCGGCACAACACACGGCACATAGTAATTGATGATTCATGATTTAAATATTGTCTTGCATTAAAATGTGTATCATAAGAAATGAATCAGATGCTGGAATTATATGACAAGGATTTTAAAGCAGCCATTAGAAAAGAGCTTCAACAAGCAATTACAAGGCCGGGCGCAGTGGCTCATGCCTGTAATCCTAGCGCTCTGGGAGGCCAAGGCGGGCGGATCATTCTGAGCTCAGGAGTTCGAGACCAGCCTGAGCAAGAGCGAGACCCCGTCTCTACCAAAAATAGAAAGAAAAATTAATTGGACAGCTAAAAATATACAGAGAAAAAAAATTAGCCAGGCATGGTGGCACATGCCTGTAGTCCCAGCTACTCGGGAGGCTGAGACAGTAGGATTGCTGGAGAGCAGGAGTTTGAGGTTGCTGTGAGCTAGGCTGCCACGGCACTCGCCCCAGGCAAGAGAGTGAGACTCTGTCTCAAATAAAAAAAAAAAAAAGTAAGCAATTATAAATTCTCTTGAAACAAACAATAGGTCATCTCAGCAAAGAAACGGAATTTATTAAAAAAAAAACAAAAAACTTTTTAGAACTGGAAAATATAATAACCAAAAGACATAACTCACTGAATGGACTCAATAGCAGAGTGGAGATAACAAAGAACAGAGCAAGTAACCTTAAAAATAGATCAATAGAATTTACCCCCTCTGAACATAAGAAAAACTTAAAAAAAAAAAAACAGAGCCTCAGGGACCTGCGGAACAATAACAAAAGGGCTATCTTTCTTATTATCAGAGTTCCACAAGGAGAGGAGAGAGTAGGACTGAAAAAGTATTTAGAGAAATAATAGCTGAAAACTTTCCAAATTTGGTGAAGGACATAAAACTACTGATTCGAAAAGCCAAGCAAATCCCAAATAAATCAAAGAAATCTATGCCAAAACACATCAT
>RJWJ010015052.1:0-36881 GCA_004363605.1 Indri indri | reverse complement strand
CAGGGAGAACTATGAAGCATTGAGGAAGGAAATAGCAGAGGACGTAAACAGGTGGAAAACCATACCATGCTCGTGGGTTGGCAGAATCAACATTGTTAAGATGTCTATACTACCCAAAGTGATCTACAGATTCAATGCAATCCCTATTAAAATACCAACATCATTCTTCACAGATGTAGAAAAATTAATTCTACGCTTTGTATGGAACCAGAGAAGACCCTGCACAGCAAAAACAATTCTAGGCAATAAAAACAGAATGGGAGGTATCAACTTAGCAGACTTCAAACTTTATTATAAGGCTGTAGTAATCAAAACAGCTTGGTACTGGCACAAAAATAGAGCAATTGACCAGTGGAACAGAACTGAGAACCCAGATATAAAACCATCCTCATATAGCCACCTAATCTTTGACAAAGCAGACAAAAACATACACTGGGGAAAAGAATCCTTCTTCAATAAATGGTGCTGGGAAAACTGGATAGCCACATGTGGAAGACTGAACCAGGATCCACACCTTTCACCTCTCACAAAAATCAACTCACACTGGATAACAGATTGAAACCTAAGGAGTGAAACTATTAGAATTCTAGAGGAAGATGTTGGAAACACTCTTCTAGACATTGGCCTAGGCAAGGAATTTATGAAGAAGACCCCAAAGGCAATCACAGCAACAGCCAAAAGAAATAAATGGGACCTGATACAGTTAAAAAACTTCTGCACAGCCAAAGAAACTGTCCAAAGAGCAAATAGACAACCTACAGAATGGGAGAAAAATTTTGCATGCTACCAATCCGATAAAAGGCTGATAACCAGAATCTACTTAGAACTCAGGAAAATCAACAAGAAAAAATCAAACGACCCTGTCAAAAAGTGGGCAAAGGACATGAACGGAAACTTTTCAAAAGAAGACAGAATAATGGCCCAAAAACATATGAAAAAATGCTCGACATCTCTAATCATCAGGGAAATGCAAATGAAAACCACAATGAGATATCACTTATCTTCAGTGAGACTGGCCTTTATCAAAAAGTCCCAAAACAATAAATGTTGACGTGGATGTGGAGAGATAGGAACACTCACTCATATACTGCTGGTGGGACTGCAAACTAGTGCAACCTCTGTGGAAAGCAATATGGAGATACCTTAAAGAGATAACAAGTAGAATTACCATTCGATCCAGCAATCCCATTACTGGGCATCTACCCAAAAGAACAAATGATACTCTATAAGAGAGACACCTGCACCCGAATGTTTATAGCAGCACAATTCACAATTGCAAAGATGTGGAAACAACCCAAGTGTCCATCAATACATGAGTGGATTAATAAAATGTGGTATATGTATACCATGGAGCACTATTCAGCTTTAAGAAACAGTGGTGATCTAGCACCTCTTGTATACTCCTGGATAAAGCTGGAACACATTCTACTAAGTGAAGTACCCCAAGAATGGAAAGACAAGCACCACATGTACTCACCATCAAATTGGTATTAACTGACCAACACGTAAGTGCACATATAAGAATAACATCTATTGGATGTCGGCCAGGGGGGAGGGGGGAAGGGGAGGAGGGGATGGGTATATACATACACAAAGAGTGCAATGCGCACCATCCGAGAGATGGACATGCTTGAAACTCGGACTCGGGGGGGGGGAGGGTAAGGGCAACATACGTAACCTAAACATCTGTACCTCCATAATATGCTGAAATAAAAAAAAAGAGCTTACCTTATTTGAACTTTATTAATTAATGTTGTAGTATTAATGTTTGCAATTTATAAATTTTTGATTTTGTTAGTGTAAAAAAATGTGTTATAAAATGTCACTGAAGATATGGTGATTACACTTTATACCATAGCCAAGATTATGAATCTGCACTTGTTTATATCATATTATCTCATTACATAAATCCTTTCGATCTCTACGTAATACTTAAAACAAAATTTTTGATGGAAAAACACATGTAAAAGTCAATAAAATATCATGACTACAAATACTTGCTTTTTGCATATATGGCTTAAACTAGTTATTGTCTCCTCTCAAATTGTCCTAACAAATAGGTTCTAAATGTAAAAATATATGTGTAAACTTGGTATGTAGAAATAAAATCTTATGGTTGTCATTATTTTTTCTCATCACTCTGTGCTATAAATTTCTAAATGGAAACCATAGGACTTATATGAGAAAAATGAGTTGCTAGAAATTATGACCACAGGTAAAATGTTAGTAGTTTCAGTTTATGTTGTTTTCCCTAGAGGTAACATTTATTTCATAATGAAAATGCATCAGAAGAGCTATAATGTCATCAGAGGTAGGTAAAAGTAACATCTTTATATTGCTGAATACAGTTATTTTATTTTTCACATATAACTTATTTCAAATATATATTTTCAGTTATCAGCTACTTTAGATGTCAGTTTCAAAAAAAGAAAAGTAAAATCAGTGAAGGAGTTAAGCATTACTTGAAATAGCTTAAAAAGCCAAATCAATTATAACTAATATAATAAACCATATTGTTCATTCCTGTTTATCTGCATAAAACGATCAGATCTCCATGTAGAAATAATGGGCTTTCTCCTTCCCTTTACTTCCATCTTTCTTCCACTCATTTATTACAGAAATATAAACAAATGTAAATATTAATAAAATAAAAATCTTTCACACATTGCTTTTTACATAGCAGGTTCTCAATAAATATTTTAAGTGAATGAATGATTAAAAATCAATAACTCCTCTCAATTTGGTGTTTTATATTACTACTGGTATTTTTTTAGTATCAACAATCAAGAGATTATTATAGAGTCAAATCTGTATAAAATTATACTGTAATATGTAATTATCTCCCAAACCCAGGAAAGAGTATAAAACGTAAATGTTGAAAGTTGAGAGGGAAAATTAACTGTAGTAGTGGGTGGCATATTGCAAAACAGAGCAAGAGTGAATTCTGTTTATTAAAAGACTAAATTGGAGTATGTACACAATTTCTAAGGGATAACAAGAAGGCTAATTTTTAAGCTCCATTGTGCTGTGAATTCTGTCTTTAAATCCCTTATTCAACTGTATGCACCTCTAATCCTTGTTTCCTTTCCATGTTTATAGATTTATTAGTAGACAAAATTATATTTCTCTAGCCTTGCTTTTACCTGTTCAATGAGAATTCTTACTTGCCTTTGTATGTTTGAATTGTCTCCTATACCACCTTAGCCTGAGAATATCTTCTGCCACCACTGAGGTCCAAAGAAGCTTCATATTGCCAGGACTTGCTTAGGGTACCATGACCGCAGCTACTGACATATAACATTTTTTGCAGGACCATTGGTGAGTGATGTTGAGGGTTCTTTTGTCTGTGCCAAATATATGGATGTCGAGTATCCTTAATTGATGAGGGCATTCCTGTTGCTACAGATTCACAGCAATGTCCCATCTAAGCTGTTACATATGACAACCAGAATCCTACCATCTGTGTCAAAAGTAGCACTTCTGTTCACTGCAGTATGATGCCTCCTTTCATTGTTCCTTTTGGGTTTGGGTAAAAATAAGTACATTTCATTGTTTTCTTGCCTTTTCATTAAATTCCCTTGCTTTATCACATAGCCATGAATCCCTACAGGTGCTAGAGAGTGATAGAGAACAGACACTAAGCCACGTTTCAGGATTTCCTTGGCTCCATCTTTCTCTGAGACACACTTGTATTCAGGCAGTGCCTTAGTCTCTGTAAGTAGAGCCCTAGTGGACCCATGAGACCGGTTCTCCTGACATCTCGGCAGATCCTGAGTCCTGCAGTGAGCTGAGATGGCACTCAATCTAGAGTTATCTGTGATGGATAACGTGCTCTCCAAAATCCAAATCAAATTAAGAAATTTTTCGTTGCCACTACTCCCTTTCATTATTAGAATTTATCGTACTGCTCTAACTATAAAAGTACAATCACTAAAAACACAATTTAATTTTAAGTAATGGCTAAGCAGAAAAATAGTTTAATATTGCCATTTTGTTCACTTTCATTCATAATTAATCCTATTATAGTTTCCCTCTCCCCTCCCGCCTAAAATTTTTTGGGCTAATGACAAATACTATGGACTAATATCTTTAGTAGGAAAGACTAAAAGTAGTTAATTAAGTTTTAATAAGCACTTATTTTATCAATGCAAATCTTTTGAGCTCAAATTTTTCTGTTTTTATTCTAGCCATTCGTCTTTACAGTGTATACAAACCTAGTCATTAAATTCACATATATGTCTCATTTTCACATAGTAATGGGTGCAGATAATTTTTCCACCTGTGATGACGGCAAAAATCTACTGTTTGCCCCTCCAGACCCTGTCTCTCCTGTGCTTTCCCCTCTATGGGTGTAAGCTGAACTGCATGATTACAGCAAAGAGGTATCTTAGCTAAGGTCCTCCAGCAGGGTTCAGCGTATTAGGAGTAGGAAATCAGAGGGTGAGGTCAGGATATTTAATTCTTTTGGTTTGCTCCCTGTGCATTTACGTCCCACTGGGCTATGTCCCCAGATTAAAGGGATTGCTTTTCTCCACACAGCCTTCTCTACATGACACTTGTCTTGTGGGTCCTTGTAACTGTCCCATCCCCTCATCCCTTTGGGCTTATGGGTGGTAACAGCTCCTCTGTTTCCAGCCATGAGGGACTGCACTGTTCCTGCAGTTCCTCTGTACTTCAGCCACATTTGATAAATAGTCCTTTTATAAACAAATTCTTCTTGAATTATCCTTGGTTGAAGGCTTATTTTTTTCTTGTTGGGACCCAGACTAATACTCTGACTTAAGACATAGGGTCTTAACATTAGTAATATATTGTTAATCTTATAATTGTTAGTTCCTTAACTGATAAATGTCTCTCTGATTCAGACATTAGTCTTTGGAGTTCCTAATCTTCCTGTATACACTTGACATTTAGCCAAGTGATAGAGATTGATCTTATACCAGAAGGAAACAAGATTGTCATTGGAAAAGAAATACAGTTTACAATTTAGTTTCTTAGGCACTGATTAAGGTTTCCTGGTCAGTAGAAATCACGTAAGGATACTTTCTGCATCTATTTTATTTATAACTCTGTCTTGCTTCCTGAAGTTTGTTGCCTTGTGGTCACATGTCGCATGCTCTCGTTCCTAACATCGAAACCATGAACAACCACATTCATAAGCAGAATCACATTCAGATGAGCATGAGAAGAGAATACTGCTCTCATGTACCTCTCTGTCATCAGGGAGAAAGTCTTTCCCTAAATCTTCTGCTGACTTTATCTTATGGCTTTTTGACCAGAACTGGATGTTTTGTCCACCCTTAAAACAATCACTTGCATAAGATTGAGGTGATTCACTCATATCTGTCATGATTCACTCTCTGTTTCTAGGCACAGCTAGGCCTGAGTAGAAAGGGGGTTCTCCAACAGGGAAGAAGGAGGAATGGCTGTGCGTAAGCCACTGCTGGTGTCTGCAGCCCCTGGTTCCTCTCTGCAGCCAGCTTCCTGGTGCTGCAGGCTTTCTCCCCAGGCTCCCAATGCCCTCAGCCTCCTCCTACTCAGACTCCATATTCTAGTTACACTGAACTTCTTTTAGTTTCCAGAATTTTCCATGTGCTCTTGGCATCCCAGCCTGCTATCCCTTAAACCTGGAATAGTATAGTCTTTCTCTGCCAATTTCCTTTTGCCTGGCTGACGTCTGTTATAGTTGACCCTTGAGCAACATGCGCTTGAAGTGTGCAGGTCCACTTATACCTTACATGGATTTTCTTCTGCCTCTGCCACCCCTGAGACAGCAAGAACAACCCCATCCCTTCCCCCTCCTCCTCAGCCTCTCGATGTGAAGATGGTGAGGATGAAGATCTTTATGACGATCCTCTTCCATTCAATAGTACATGTGTTTTCTCTTCCTTATGATTTTCTTAATGCTTCTTTTCTTTACTTTATTGTAAGAATACAGCATATAATACATACAACATGCAGAATATCTGTTAGTTGACTGTTTATGTTATGCATAAAGTTTCTAGTCAACAGTAGGTTGCTAGTAGTTAAGTTTTGAGGAAGTCAAAAGTTATACTCATATTTTGACTGTGTAGGGGGTTGACATCCCAAAGCCCCCATTGTTCAAGGGTCAGCTGTAATCTTTTAGGTCTCAACTTTGGCATCATTTGCTCTGTCATGACATTCTCCACCTGGAAACCAAGGGAAATGATTATCTTTGGACCTAGCAATTCTCCCAATCCTGTGCCTTACTAGATCACATTGCCTATGCAAATATTTGATGCAACTGATATGCCCTGCTTCCTCCCTCATACTTCCTGCAAACTGTGATCCCCTTCATATTTTGTCACTAAAGAGTTTATCCCAGGGAAGGGATTTACAGCAGAGAAAAGTCTTTTGCATTTTAAAACCTTAGGCCCAAGGGAACTCAGAAGACAGAGAGTTGAGGCAAGGTTTCTGGTAGCTCCTGTTCCCAGTCCAAAAATGATTCCATAGATTGGGGTGGGAGGAGAGTCTCAGGGGAAGTCTAGAGTGGATATGTGCTGATGTGTGCCTCCAGAAGGAGCTAGGAATGCCAGCAGCAGACAACAGATACTTCCCACAGGTCTGAGAGAAGAGAGACCTTGCCCAGGTAGACCTCGGAGAAGGGGCAAGGCCTCGGTTTTCCCCTGTGCAGGCACAGGAGTGGGAATAGAAATACCCATCAACATTCCCATGCAGAGGGACTTGGGCACGCTGCTGGAGTCTGCCCTGCACCCTGGCGCAGTGAGAGGATTTGAGTGATTTCTGAGTGTCAGAGATTGGCATGAAAGGATGAAGAGGCTCTGAATTAGCCAACATTCTTCCGAGAAACCAAACCAACATGATATATCTAGATATATAAGCGGGGATTTGTATGGGAATTGGTTCACATGATTATGCTGCCTGCAAACTGGAGGACCAGAAAAGCCAGTGGTGTGATTCAGTCTGAGTTGGAAGACCTGAGAACCAGGGGAGTGGATGGTGTAACTCCCAGTTCAAGGCCAAAGGCCTGGGAAAGAGGGGGTTAGAAGAGAAACATTAGTGTAAATCTTGGAGTCTGTAGTTCCGAGGACCCGTGAAGCCAGGAGAGTGCCAATGTCCGAGGGCAGAATGGATGTTCCAGCTCCAGAAGAGAGCAAATTCTCCCTTCTGCCATTTTGTTCTTGTCTGGCCCTCAAAGGATTGGATGAGACCCACCCATGTTGGTGAAGGCTAATCTTTACTCAGTTTACTGATTCAGTTGCTAATGCCTTCTGGAAATACCCTCGCAGACAAATGTTTACCTGTTAGCTGAGCATCCCTTCACCTGGTCAAGTTGATACATAACATTCACCATCATGAACACAAATGGCTCCTCATGACATAGGACCAACAAAGTGAGTGCTTTGTACCCGAGGGGCAGAGGACCTGACAAGGATTTGTGACTAGAAACAAGGTCCTTGGAGGGCCTGGTGAGAATGGATGAAGGACTGCTTGACAAGAAAAGGACATAAGGACATGTTGATCGTAGGACACAGCCCATACCAGAGCTGTCCAGTATCCCTGGGCACCTCAGGAACTCCTAAGAACACAGAGGCATCCCAGAAACAGCAAGGAGGGTGGTAGGGAGTTGCTGCTAAATTGATTAAATTTCCATCAACTAATATAATGGAGATTAAAATAGACATTAATTTATTATGGAAAAATGTATACTTCCTGCATGTTGAAATTCTTTCTCACAATATCTGCCCTCCTTTGTCAGCCCACAGGGTCCTTGGGGAAAGTATTGTACCTTTTGTGTTTACCATTGTAAAACCAAAAGCTGGCATGACCCACAGCAGACAAATGCATGAAAAATACTGCGCGAATGAATCAGTGATAATGTTGCATGGGAGTGAGGTAATATTTTAAAAATCAGAGAGGATTAGATGGGAATAAATAAAACTATGGATTAAATCCTTGTTTAGTTTAGAAACAATATCGAGATTCCTACCACTATACCTACTTTTATAACCAAAATACCCTACAAAAAAAGTCACTTAAATATTAAATATGTTGTATATTTCTCTGCAATTCACACTTCATGTGTCAAAGAATATGCAAAACTTCTTTAAAAACCCAAGATATGTGTATTATGATGGGGGTTGCACAAAGCAAGCTTTTATGCACATAGAGATGCCTGTGCATTTTATAAATATATATGTGATACTCAGAATAAGACAATTACACTATATGCATTCATTCTTTACTGAATTTGGGCTAGAGAAATATAATTTCAGTAGATGATTGAACTCTGGCTGAAATACCATCATGTTTCCAACAAAAACTGAGCAAACTTCACAGTTTGAAGAGAGTTGCATGTCACAGAAAACTAGTAACCTAATAACCAAGAGCATTCAGGACTCCAGTAAAATAATTCCTTGTTGTAATCATTATGTACCTGACTATGTGCTTACTCTTTCTCTTGCTTACCTTTTACATGGGGGAAAATGAAAATGATAACTTCCTGCTCAAAGTATTCAGAAATAAAAACAACTCAGCAGCTCCAAGCAAACTTGTTTCCAACTTGAAAACATTATATATTTATATTGTTCTTCAAAAAATGAAGAAGGATAACTCAGAAATAGATGGGGAAAAGCAAACAAATAAAAAAAAGGAAGTAATCACACAACATATTACAACTTCCTATACGATGTTAGAGTATTGTGGGGGAGCCAGCTGGCGAAATTATTGGTCTTTCACTCTTTCTCTGCTAGTTTCAAATTTGGTTTGTGCCTCTAGGGAAATGAGTTTGAATGTCTCATCTCATTCCTAGAAGCAACAAATCTCAGAAAAAAAAAATCTCTTCAATTCTCAGGAGGAGTTTGCACTGACTATGAAGCTAAGAAAGCCCACAATGCCTGGAGGAGTTGACTCACCTTTGACCTTGGGGTCTGGAGGGGCCTAGGCCTGTGCTAATGTGGACCTTTCTGGAAGAACTTATTGGCTTTTCAGAACCTCTGCCCCTCCATGTGGATTTCACAGGAGATTTTTCCTTCAGCTGTGCTGGCATAAGTCCATTTGGTGGTGACTCTTCTTCCAAATAACTTCTGCCTTTAGGGAGAATTAATGATGTTTGGCAAAACTAAAATGAGATTATGGGATGGGTGCTAGGAAAGAATGCTCATGAGCCTTTACATGAGATGGCCATTCTTGTCTCTATCATCATGGTGGACAGATGTTGTCAGTTTCCTTTTGTTGATCAACTATTGCTTCATCCTAATGAGGAAATGACTTTGAGCATAATTATATGTTTTTTTGTGTGTATTCTTTATTTCTCTTAGTAATAAGTATATTAGTCTCATACAAAAGAAAAATCTGTTTAATGTTCTTTTTCTGGCATGGGGCTATAAACAAGTACTCTGGTACAACTTAGGAAAGAACCGAGCAAAACTTTTGTGTTTTGGTATTCTTAATATTTCTGAGTCTTTACATTCCATCAGACTTTTGCAATTAAGCATAAGCAGTGCGTCTTCTAGGTCTTCCCTGAGTGTCTCACGAGCAAGAGGACATAAGCAATGGGAAATTAATTCTTCCTGCCACTTGTCTAACCATATTTTAATAGTTTTGTTCCTGTTACTTCATTTAAGTCTATGCAAAGCATCTCTAAGAAATAAGATACTGTCCCTTCTGCCTCATGTTTCAGCTGAGGAAAAGTGATTTTCCCAATTAATGCTCAAATAATTAATGTAAAATAAGAACCAGCTTGCCCACTCTGGGGCCAGCCCTCTCTCACGATACCATGCCACAGGCTGGTATTATTTACTTGATTCACAAAAGAAATAAATAATATGTAATATCTGTCATAAAACCCTTCTATTATATAAAACCCAATTGCAGTGATGGCTTACTTACAAATGCTAAAGTTAATGAAAAGAATTAGAAGAATTGGATACTGAGAGATGTCGACATGTGTTTGTTTGGAAGCTGTTGGTCCAGGTCTAGATTTTCAGCTTCAGATTAGAATTAGGGGCACCTCTCAGTTAGAGATTCAAGAATACCTGGGCATGGTTGTACCCTTGCTTTCAAAGCAATTATAAAACAAAACAAAATCACTCAGTGGTAATATTTCTTTCTTCAATTATGTAATTAAATTGTTTTTGAAGATTGGCTCACAAAGCCTGGGCTGTTGTCAATTATTTAAGCAACAATAAGCTCAGAGAAACACATTTTTGTTAAAAGAAAGAAATATTTCATGTAAATGGAGTATTAGATGAGCTTTTGAAATGCATAAAAAACGTGGAACATTCCATAAAACGGGTCATATTTGAGCCTTGTCATCATCCATATTACCCTTTTATTTTTTTTGCCGATAAACTATTGCTTCATCCTAATAAGGAGATGACTTTGAGCATAATGATATGGTTTTTATGTTCTTTATTTCTCTTAGTAATAAGTACATTAGTCTGTTACAAAAGAAAAATCTGTTTTATATTCTTTTCCTGGCACAGAGCTATAAACAAGTACAACTTAGAAAGAAAGAACTGAGCAAAACTTTCGTGTTTTGATATGCTTAATATTTCTGAGTCTTTACATTCCATTGGACTTTTGTAGTTAAGCATAAGCAGCATATTTTTAGGCCCATACCACATTTAAACAGTGTACATCCACTCGATCCACCCTGACCTCGATCCAGTCCCAGGGATTTTGCTTCCTCTCTGTGCCTGATAAGCATCCCCAGGAAGGTTATGAAAGATGTCAGTGGGGCCACCATCTCCTGAAAGCTCCTCGTTCTCCATCAGCTATGCTACCATCCCAGCCAAAACAGCTTTTGATTCATCAGAACTATTCTTTGTTGGTATTAGTTAAAGGCCTTCAGGGTCATGCATCGATGAAAGCATTTACAATACAAGTTGAGCATCCCTAACCTGAAAATCTGAACTCTGAAATGCTCCTTAATCCAAAACTTTTTGAGCATCGACATGATGCCACAAGTGGAAACTTCCACACCCGACCTTATATAGGGGGTTGAGACATTGGTTTGTAGCATATAAATTCAGAGTCAGGAATGACTGTGATGTCAACAACCACAGATTATCCACATGAGTGGCTGAGACAGTGACACCTTTGCTTTCTGGTGGTTCAGTGTACACACACTTAGTTTCATGTACAAAGCTATTCAAATGTTGTATAAAATTACCTTTCGGCTAAGTGTATAAGGTATATATGAAACATAAATGAATTTCATGTTTAGACTTGGGTCCCATCCTTAAGATGTCTTATTATGTAAATGCAAATATTCCAAAATTTAAAAAAATCTGAAATTCAAAACCCTTCTGGTCCCAACCATTTCAGACAAGGGATATTCAACCCGTAGTCTGTTCACAAATAAAGAAATAACACAATGCCCAGGGCACATGCAATTTCATTTCTCATTACCTTTGTTAACAACTGTGAACATTATTTAAACTTATCCAGAGTTGTCCTGGAGTTGTAGCAGGGTCTACCAGGCCGGGCCCAGAGAAGCCCCATCCAGCTGTGGGGTGATGAATTCTGCTGAGCTAGGAGTAGTCTAGGTACCTTGATATGACGGTCCACCCTCCACCCTCAGGATGGGAGAGGTTGGGGTTGGTCTATGCAAATAAAGAAAACACTTTCTGAAGGAGAGCACAACTTCTTTTTGTTCTGAGAGTGCTCCATTCTGCCTCCCACAGAGAAGACTCCAAAATTAGAAAAGAACAAAGTCCCTTGTGAAAGTTGCTTTAACTGAGCTATGGGGGTGGTGAACTTTGTTCCACAGAGAGACCTTCTCTGCCACATGGCTGAACTCCAGGATCAGCACTTGCCACTTCCCACTGTCATGTTTCATTCCACTCAGCCAGGCTCTGGGGTCCCAGGTAGCTGCAGAAAGCAAGAGTTCTACAGAAGACGTGCGCTAAGTTGATGCCACTAACTCTCTTTTTGAAGGGTTTAGGACTAATTTCATACCTATCACAGAGAGAAAACTTCGCTAACGACACTTCCTGCCACGTTCTGTTTCATGGACTGAGGGGAGTCTGATCAGATTGCTGGAATCAGGTGAGCTTGAGAGCTCACCTCCAAGGTCCTTAAAACCACACATGACAGCTCAAGAGCTTGGCAAGGACAGGCTTTGTGATGGTGACAGATGGCTTCACACCTCAAGAGGTGTATTATCACTTTATTTGCAAATAAGTATACTAATAGTTGTCAATATGGCAGATGAATCACAGTACTTAGGCCTGCATCTCATCACAATAAACAGAGGAAAAGCTAAAATTATTGTTGACTTTCAAACCACTAGAAACATCATACACCAGACACATGGGCTAAGCAGCTTGTCCACCCCAGACCCAGGCCTATGACTGTGGGTAGATGCCTAACTTGTATTCCACTCCTTGGCCTTAAAACTTTGTAATGTATTAAATTGGAAAGGAACCAAGTCATTCAAGTTCAAGTTATGTTTTTGCCCCGATCCACTGTCTCACTGGCCCTGGAGGTGGGCTATTCAACTATTCTTCAAGGGAATCTGCTGGGAGGAAGTTGGGTGGTGGAAGCACCAAGTGCTGTGTCTTCAGGTCCATGTCAATGTTCATGCCAAGGCCATATTCGCTCTGGGCTGCTCCCAGCCAATGAAGCGCAGTGAAGGTTCTGGTGTTGGGCCATTTGGTCCCAATGCAGCCATCTTTGGATGGGTGATCTTTGCTCTGGGCCTCCCCATCAGCTCCAAGAAGGTCTTGGAGCAATACTTGTAGTCTGGAACTTTGCTTACCTAATTCTTCAATCCCTTTCTCTTTCCACAGAATGTCAGACCTTGAGGACTCTACCCACCTACTCCTGTTCACTCTTCCCTTTAGCCTTCACAGGTTTTCCCCTCAGTGCATCTCTTGCACCTCTAATTCTGTCTTGCAGTCAGCTTTTCAGAGAACCTGGTCTGAAGCACTGAGCTAGGTAAGATTGGCTGGACTTCCTCATTGACACAGCTCCAACTAATGGCCCATGTCACTCTGGGCTGTAATGTGTGTCTCCCTCAGGACTTCTTGAGACCAAGGACACTGGGTAGTGTGTTAATCTGCTTGGGCTGCCAAAGATACCAAAAACTTGGTGGCTTAAGCAATAGACATTTATTTTCTCATGGTTTAGGAGGCTGGAAGTCCAAGATCAAGGTGCCAGCATGGTTGGTTTCTGGCTCGCAGATAGGCACCTTCTCTCTGTGTCCTCACATGTCCTTGCTTCTGTGTGTATACACAAAGAGGAAAGAGAGAGAGCGCTGATGGCTTTCTTTTTATAAGGATACCAATCCTGTTGGATTAGGGCCCTACCCTTATGACCTCATTTAACCTTAATTACCTCCTTAAGACCCTATTTCCTGATACAGTCACATTGGAGGGAATACCACAGGCAGGAATACCTATCACATAGTAGGGGTTCCCATATTAACTGAATTAAAATGAAACACCTGACTTTGGATGGGGCATTTTCTGTTTCTGGGCCTCAGTCAATTAATAGGATTGAATTGGATAACAAATCTGTGAGCACTAAGATGGAGCACCCTTCCAGAATTCAAATTCCTAGAAGAGAGCAGTCGTGAGGTTACTGACACATTTTTTCCTTTTAAGCAGAGCTTAGAATGAAGAAGATGAGCTAATGCCCAATGAGCAAGGACCTTGCAGCTTTGCAAGTCCACCTCCTTTTTTATTGCAATGGAAGAGTATGAATTCCACTATGTAAAGAACATTTTTGTTTCTTGTGTTCCCTCTAGTGTATTGCCTTGTACAGCTGTTGTATAATTGACTCTACAAAGTTAATTGTGTGTGTTTAATAAAAACAGTTACCTATCCATTTTCATAAAACAACGTTAATGGGTGCTCAAAGGCAAGGAGATGTTAAGTATTGCAACATTTTTCAGGTTTACCTGGCCCCTAAATGCTATGCTCTTGTTGAGACTGTGGGCAGCTAAATATGTGTTCTGCATGAAGTACATGCTCTGCAAGTGGCTGCCGAATGAATAGAAACTGAACGGTGAGTGAAATACAGTGAGAGCTATTAGATTTTAGATAAAAAACAAAAGCAACTCAGGTCCTTAGATATAGCAGTAACTGTCACAATGTTTAAAACATATACATTGATTGCTCTTCAATCTTTGTTGCAATTACATGATGTCTTTCTCTATTGTGAATTTAATTCCATGCATTTGCCTTGATTTGCTAACTCTAAATACTTAAAAAAATATTACGCAATTAGAAGCAGTTGTTTTGTGGTCCAAATTGTCTATTTAGCCATCTTGCTTTTGATTCCTATAAACAATTCTCAGAATATAAAATCTCCCTAAGCCATCCCCTCAACAAATGTAGCACTCTAGTAATTACATTCTTTCTATATCTAGCAATATATATTCTACATGTTCAGAGGATTTCAGAATTTAATAGCTAGAAATAGTATCTTGAAAATAAAATGTTTTTTTCTCAGACACTCTGAATCTTTTTCTTATTATTATTTCAATTGCTTATATTTTAGACAGACAGCAAGACTGAGTGAAAAGAATATGATATAGTTTTCAATGCAATTGAATACACTGTTAACAGTGGGCTCCATTCCTCTCATGTGGGAGACCAACCACAGAAAACAGTTTAGGTAAAGATAGACTCAGAAAGCAGCACCCCTCTTCTCTTAAAATGGCATTTGAAGATGGCTGATAATGTAGATGGAGGAAAATCCTTAGGAGGCTGTGACAAATCATCCCAAATATTCCCCCCTTGTCATTGGAAGCACTGTGAAAGCTTTGTCTAGTAGGACTAATGCCAAGAGAAAGAGAATAAATGAAACTATTTCTAATGTGTTTTGGTTTTGTAAACATGCATGCATTATATTCAAACACTCAGGCTAACTTGCTTTCTGCACAAGCCAATTAGATCATCTCCAATCACATGTGGAAAGAGCTCAGGCTAATCTAATCGGTTCAGGGATGCTCCATGTATTTCTATGTTTCTGATGCCTTTATGATATTACAGACTGATCTGTAAACATGCTTGCTCTCCAGCGAGGAGAGCTCCTGCTCTTAGCAATAAAAGTTCAGCAGATAATAGTTTGGAGAAATAGCAACCTCTTAGCATAATTCTCAGATTTGGAAAAATTTTTTATACTCTTCTAAGAATGCTTTTTCTCCCTAGGAAGTATAATGTTAGCTTGTTACTTAAACAAAAATTCTGAGCTTTCTTTTTCAGATTTTGTTGAACTTCTTGAGCATTTGAGAGTTTTCCCACATGATTCCTAAGGAAAATGGAAAGATGGCAAAAAGAAGGGCTTTAGGTTCTGTAACTTCAGCAAACAGCATGAGTGCCCCTCCCAGATCCCCTGGCTCTCCACCTCCTGTGCGACCTCCTCTCTAGGGTGAGTCGGGGGCTCATGTGTGGTGGAGACCTCCCCTTCAGAATGATTTCAATGGCCAGTACCCAAGCCTCTTGGAGGGCTTCCTCAGGCTACTGGAACCACTGTGTTTGCAGGGGCAAAACTGAAAGTTAATCACAGTCCATCTCCTAGTAAAGTAATGCTCACATTTCAATGCCTCATCAATGCTGCTTTGTCATTGCTTCCTGTTTGTCACTGCCCACCCTTTCTGTGGTCTTAGGAAAAAATTCTAGAAACTAAAAAATACATACTAGAAGCCTGTTTTTTCAAGATCATACTCTTTCATTTTCAGGCCATGACACTTTAACTAGCCAGCATAAGGGGTCCTGCAGAGCTATTGGTTGGGCTATGAATGAACGAGGAAATTCAATTTCCAATTCCATAAATCTGACCTTTTTCATTTGATTTACATTGAAAGGGAGAAAATTCCCATCTAAGTATAAATTATAGACTTGTGGTCATTTTTTTGCAATATAATGTATTAGACAAAATAATTAATATTTATTAAGAAATTAAGCATTAAAGAAAATGGAATGAGTATTCTCATTGTTTTGTTAGGACTAAATTACTTACTGTAACTCTTTTTGGTAGATTATAGAACTTTTAAAAGAGCTGTTTGAAAGCAGCTAGCTTACTAAATGCCTTCTGAAGTTCCTTCAAATGTACTAGTGTCAAGGCTGGACAGGGCTCATGTCCACATGGTAGGGTCCACAAGACACTGAACATTTGCTTGCATTTGTCCATTCAGGAAAGCAATATCTGCATAAATACTCTGAAATGAAATGAACATTACTCATTAAACCAATAAGCTCACTTCAATAAAGACCTGGAATGAGAAACAAAAAGTTGCAAGACTAATAATGCAGATTATTTTTATTTTATTTTTAAAGACATAAACACTTACAAGTGAAATCAAATGTCAGGAGGAATAACAAATAACTTTGTGTTGTTTAGGACAGTAAAACATTGTTATAATATAGAGCTCATAAAGAATTTTGTCTGAAATTATACCCAAAACACCTCAACAACAAGGGGCATATCATCAAGATCTCTCTCCATAAATGCCAACTAATAGGTAAGGATCAATGAAATGTGGGTTCACATTTGAAGAAACTTTGAAATTACGTAACAATAACACTTTGAATGCACATAATTATCTTTACCCTTCAAAGTGACTCATCTAGGTCAGAAGAAACAAAAGTTGGTCTAGGACAGACTCTGATACAGCCACCTGATAAAATTGTGATGAAGTTCAATAGAAACTAAATATTAAAATACGTTACAAGCCAGAGAGAGAGGGAGAGAAGGGTGGAGGAAAACGGATGTAGAATGGCAGCGTGCTTGGCTGCAAGGTGAGGCATGGCTGGACTGGGGTGTATATAACAAGGATGGGAAAGAGGGCAGGCTCAGACCATGAAGGGTTTTGTATGTTATACAAAGTGTTTAGTATTTACCTACAAAGATGTTGCTAAAGAATTTTAAGAAACAAAGCCACTGGATCATGAACGAGGATACAAAAATTACTGTGTAACAGTGTGAAGGATGACTATTAGAGAAAGGAAATGGAGATGTGAAACTTAGTCGGTGTTTTTTACTAACCCAAGTGTGAAAGGATGAGACCCTGTACTACGGCATTCATCTTTGGGGTGAAAAGAAAGGTATAGATTTGAAAGATATTTAGAAGGCAAGACTGACAACCCCTGGTAGCCAATAGGATGTGGAGAAGGAGAAGTCAAGGATGAGGCTGAGACTCCCATTTTGGATAAAGATTTTCATGACACTTCTGCTATTCAAGGGAAAAATACAAGAATAGAAAAATGTTTGCATATTGGGGGAGGGGGTTGATGAGTGATATTCAATTTAATTTAAATGCCTACTTTAGAATCACATACTAAAATTCACTTCCTTTTGAATGCAGGATTTATAAGACATCTTGGAAAAAGATAAATAATTGAAATATTCATCTCAACTCTGATCTGATCATCTCTGGTGTCTATTCTCCTTTTTTTTTTTTAAACTGTTTTTAATTTTTTTTTATTTCAGCATATTATGGGGGTACAGTTGTTTAGGTTACGTATTTTGCCCTTGCTCCCCCTCCCCCCTCAAGTCAGAGCTTCAAGCATGTCCATCCCCTAGATGGTGCGCATTGCACTCATTATGTATGTATATACCCACCCCCTCCTCCCCCCTCCCACCTGCCCGACACCCAATAAATGTTATTCTTATATGTGCACTTAGGTGTTGATCAGAGCTGGAACCCATTCTACTAAGTGAAGTATCCCAAGAATGGAAAAATAAGCACCACATGTACTCTATTCTCCTTTTTATTAGAAGTGAAAAAAAATTGTAGGTTTCAGCTCAACTGTTGTTTGCAAACCCCAAATATTTATAGCCCCAATCATTTAACATTTTGTGATTTTTTAAAAAAATCTGATCTCTTATTGCTTCTGCCTGTTTATTTTTTATTATTTGGAAAAAATATGAAAGTTAATTTTGTAAAAAATTTCTTAAACTTTTTCTATTGTGGTAAATAAAGGTAACATAAAATTTACAATTTTAGCCATTTTGAGTGTACAATTCAGTAACATTAAGTATACTGACAAAGTTTTGTAAATATCACTACTATCTATTTCTAGAACTTTTTCATCATCCCAAAGAGAAACCCAGCAACTCAATATTCATATTTTTATCTCCTTACGAAGTGTATACATTCATTACCACGAGAGGTAGGTAAGATGGCTTCAATGCTCCCCACCTGCTGTTATTTATGCCATTGTGTGATTCCCCTTTCCTTGAGCATGGATCGGACCTAACGATACACTTCTAATGAATGTGGCAAAGTGGTAAGATGTCACTGTGAGATTAGGGACAAAAAGACTGTGGCTTTTCTCTTGGATATCTCTTCTCATTTTCTCACTCATTCACTCTGAGGGAAGCCAGCTCCCATGATGTGAGCTGCCTAAAGAAGCCCATGTAGCATGGCAAAGACTGAGACCCTCAGTCTATCAGACCCTGAGAAACTGAAACCTACCAAAATCCACCTGAGAGAGTTTGGAAGCAGATCTTTCCATTCATGTTCATGTCAACTCTTGAGAAGACTGTAGCCTTAGACCTAACAGTTTGAGTTTCACCTTATGAAAGACCCTGAGTCAAGGCCACCCAGCTAAGCTGCGCTTGTATTCCTCACTTTCAGAAACTGCAAAAAATAAATATTTGCTTGTTTAAGCTGCTAAGTTTCTGAATAATTTGTTATGTAATAAGAGATAACAAATACACCGTCCTAATTTATTATGTAATTTTACATTGCAAAAATACACAGCAATAGAAATAAAAAGATGAGATAAAAAGTAAATAAGCAATATTTTACAATATATTCGTTTTAATAACTCTTTGTTCCAACTAAAATAGTATTAAGTGTTATGATTGAATATGATCAATAACATTTTAAACTCTCAACTTTTTGCAGTGCTGAGATTTTGCAGGTCTAACTACATATTATTTTGATACTTAATTTTAATAACTATTATAGATTAAAAATACTTCCAAAATAGATGAAAATGAAAGAATAGCATTGTTCTTATCAAACCATAGTATTTATTTTTCAATATCATAAGGGTTTTCTTAAACGTTCCTTAAATTTTTTTCAATTTTTCTTGATAACAAACTTGATAGCAAAATCCTATGAAGTTCTTTATTTTGATTTTTTAAAATAAGCTATAATTTTTTCCCCAAGTTTCTTGAAAGTATGCTGCTAAGAGTATTTATAGTTCTCACATATTATTTTTGGCAATAAGTAGCATAATGATGGAATTATTTCAGAAATTGATTCCAAAACATTCTTCCATAGCATTTCTTTCTTTTGAATAGCAGTTATTTTCTCATTCATTGTTAAAACATTTCATTTTGAGGGGCCCAGTGAAATGTGTTTATTTTTAATTTATACATTTATTTGTTATTTGATGTCTATGCGTCACCACCAACAATGTCAACAGAATTAGAAGGCTTGTTTATGTTTTTTAAAAAAGGAAGTATAACTTAACTTTAAATTAATAATTCTTTTTAACACTTCACCAGGATAAAATTAGATAAAAACCTCTATTTGTTTCAAAAGATGGTTATGGCCACTCCCAAACTCATAATAGGGTGTTTTAAAGACGTTCTTATGCTTTAAAGCTTTGGATTTTATTAGTTAGGTGCATCGGTCCCCCAGCACTTGATACATCCCTTTGCTGCAACAACTCCTCTGTGAGTAATGCTGTGGATAATTTCACTTATGGTACCGTCTCTGTATACTTACTCTAGAAATCTTTAAATAATGTTGCTACTTTTATTTTCATCAGAATAGTTCCTCCATTGGCAGGTAAACCTACACGTTTTTCTCCTTTAAACATTATTTCTTTAATAAAATTTTTAATGTTCAGATTACATCTCCTCTAACACCTCTTTTCTTTAGTAACTTGTGATAATTACTTCTATTTGCATTTCATTATTGGCACAGATTTTAGAAAATAACATGATATGTGCTAGAAACATCTGTACTGTTATTGAACTATATGGCACACCTCTTAGGCTGCATATTTCTTATAATGCTTATTTTTTATAAATGTTCAGCAATATACTTTATGAATGATCCAATATAAATAAAAGTTTTGTTATTTTTCAGTGGTCCTCAACCTTTTTGGCACCAGGGACCAGTTTCATGGAAGACAATTTTTCCATGGATGGGGTAGGGGTGTGGGGGTTTGGAGGGGTGTTAGGGGTTGGGAAGGGCGTCGGGGGGTGTAGATGGAGCTCAGGTGGTGATGCGAGCAATGGGGAGCAGCTGTAAATACAGATGAGCAGATGAGGCTTCGCTGGCTCGCCGGCTGCTCACCTCCCGCTGTGCGCCCCTCCTTCTCAAGTTCCGTAGAAGACAATTTTTCCAGGTACTGGGGTGGGAGGGCAGCGAAGCTCCGCAGCCCAGTCTCTAAAAGGCCGCCGATCAGTATGGGTCCACAGCCCAGGGTTGGGGACTGCAGAATTATCTTGTGTTCTATAGAATAAGTACACTTCGCTTTAAAAACCACTGCTTCAGACAATTAGAAAAATAAATTTTTTGGACATTTTGGCTGTTGTGATTCCTTAGTCAAAATAATAGGATGATAATAATAAGGCTTCCTTCTACACTTCTCCTTTAGTTGCCTTTTCCTTTTTTCCCCTCTAATGTGTTGTCCTTTGAATGTTCAATTCTTTAGCAAAATTTCCCATCCTTAAAGCATTACTTAGACTCTTGAATTCTGGTATGAAAAAGTTCTGGAAAATGAACAGAACTATGTTTTATTTTGATTATGAAAATCATGCCAACTAACTGTTCTTAACTCACTCACTGAACTAAGGTTTATGGATTGTTTTCACTGTGCCAGGCACTGTGATATGGGATAAGCGCTATGGGCCAAATGTGCACACAGACACAGTGGGGGAGAGTGGCCATCCACAAGCCAGGAAGAGAGAACTCGTGAGAACCCTACTATGCTGGTACCTGACTGTGGATTTCCAGCCTCCAGAACTGCAGGAACATAAATCTCTGTTGTTTAAGTCCCTCAGTCTATTGTATCTGGTTATGACATCCTGAGCAGACTAAGTGAATGTGGGATCCATAGAATGTAAAACATGTTTCCTGGCTTCAATGAATTTAAAGTCTAATAAAAAAAGAGGTAACAATACAAGATAGAATAGTTCCCGGATATTATAGAAATTTAGATAAGAGAGAGCATTTTGGCCTATGCCAAAGACAAAAGGCATTGCAAGAAAAAATTCTATTCCTAATATATTATGCTATCACCCAGCTGACGACAAGGAGGCAGAGCTTAAATTTATTCCGCAAGTGAGGACTCTTCCCCGTAAAATCTATACCTCTCTCTTATTTTTTATTTCTATTTCTTTTACATTCTCATTTCTCTTCTGACCTTTTTGTACTCACCAACACATTTCAGCATGCCTCTGAGATGTGACTGATACTGTGATGGAAAAAAGATCCGCTAGGAAAAACTCTGCTTACTTTTTTATTTTAATGATGAATCTGGAAACCTTCCCGGATGAAACATTTATTACACCAAATGTATTCCGCTGAAGAGGAAATTGACCAGAGAAGCATCGGGCAACTACATGTATTTACAGTATGTTGACCTCTCTTCCCTCCATTTCTGTGAAACATCTGTGAGTGATCTCACCAACATTTTTGGCCTATGACTAGTTATTTTAAATCAGACATTCCAATTTCAGATATGTGCATTTATATTTATGAAACCAATGAACCGGCTTCACGAGACATTTTGGAATCAAAATGCCAGTTGCCTTGTTTAATGAAGATTGACAGAAGGTTAGATTTTTGTTTGTTTGTTTCTTGTTATATATTTAAACCATATTCCTTTGTGCAAAGACCTTAAATTTTTTGAGAATAATAGTAAGAGTGCATTTCTTATCAGTCATGCTGAAGAGACTGTACTTATTATATTGTTAGTCATTAGCAGAGAATCCGTGGACATTTCTCCTGTGGCTCCAGGGTGACGATTGGTCAAGGAGGAAAGACTGTTTCATTAGTCCACAGGAGAGTGGTCTATAGTCTGGGAAGAATGAGAGAGAATATAGTACTGGGGAGATGAGTTACTAACAGAAGTAGATTCTGAGAGGATACATAAGGGAATATGATTTGCCACTAAAAGGGTTTTATGTGGGGCCCTCAAATACTGGACCCTCTGAGTCAATCAGAAAGGTAGGCAGACTGCATGTGATCTAAATGCAGTGCTGTTGAAACCAGTTCCTTCTTCCACAATCTGGGTTCCACGCCTCTTTTTTTTGGCCAAGAGTGGAACTAATTATATGACATACTGATTAGTGGCTCAATCATGGTAGGCTTTAAATGGCCAAAATAAAAGAAAGCATAGCTGCTCATAGCCTCATATGACTGCCGACTATGAAATTTGATGGTGTGATTACTTCCAAGGCTTAAAATTTCAATTTTTCTTTTGGCCAACAATTGATCTTTTGGTCAGCAATGTTCACTTTAGCATGAACCCCCTCCCCCTTATTCAGAGCCTTAGAGCAACAGTTGGAACTGCCTTAGATATCTCTAATAAAATACTTCATCTCCCCAAAGTGCCTGAAGAAAAGCATAACATTTAACTCTGTACTGTAGTTTAGTTGAAATGCAATGGTCTGGACTTACAGTAAGTTAAAATCTTTTATCATTGAGCAAATTCCACAGTAGGCAAGGTATACTGTGTGTCACAGGACATTAAAGTGATCATTCAACCAAAAGAAATAATAAACTGACTAGATCATAAATCTCAGGCACTCTTGGTGACTATTAAAAATATGCCGAAATTCACTGTCTAATGATGTGATTCCAATCAACCCAATTTATCAACCTTATGGGCTGATTAAAACTATATTACTCCATTAAGATTAACTCCTTACTTCTGGGAATTAGGATTTTGTGAAGTAAAACACCAGAGTGAAAGCCTGGGATCTAGTAAGTACAGATTGCTAACAGAAATTGTGCTTCTTAAAACTTTCACCTGATTAGGGAATATAAGTTTTTATGTTTTCAGGTTCAAAATATCTGGGTATATTTCTTCTATGGTTCAGAAAGCATGCATTTGTCTTGAAATCAGTACCTTCCACATTATTCATTTTCAGAAAGGATTCAATTCAGTCCAGAAACATCCCATTAAACCCCTCTCACTGTGTCTTTAGTCTTTGAGCTCCCTCAGGTACATAACCAGAAGTGTCTACTTACATATTGGAGGGGGAGGGGGATCCATTAATCACAGAAAAACATTCTTTATGTGGAAAAAAGAGCTTACTCCACACTTGTTCCACATAAAGACGTGACATTCAAGTAGAAATGGATGGAATTCTTTTTTATGAATAGGGCCCTTGCTGACTAATTCTTTTCAGGGTAACGGGCAAATGTTATCCAGATGCATTCCTCTGGAACTATTCCCAGTTTGGGGAAGTGAAAACTACTGTACTTGCAGTATAATAAAGGGCAGTTGGAGAAACACGATATCTATATAAATAGTGCAATATCATTCCTCGCCCTCCTGTCTGGTGTCATAAAGCCAGAGCTGTTGCAGAGATCTTCCATGTCACACTGATCACTTAGATTCATCCAACATAATTTACTCCTTCCTTAACTCATCTTCCAGCAGCAGCAAAATTGGATCAAAACGGGATCAAAGTCATGTAAATATGCCCAAAGCCAAAGGCAAGAAATTTACCAACATCTACTCATGTGTTTTCCCCATCCAATTTGTAGGCAAAGGAAAAACAATTATCCCTTCTTCCTTCTGGAAACTTTCTTCCCATTTCTCACACATTCTTCCCCCATTCTACCCCTCTTCCTCTTGGTCTTCTCTTTCTGTCTGGATCCTATTGATTTTTGCCTACCTATTGAATTAGATGCAGCTATTACTTCTAATTGAACTTTTTTTCCCTACCTTCTTATTGCCAGAGAGTACATATAGCCTTGCTTTATTTATGTATATATTACTTATATATGGGTTTAAATATTTGAACTATGTATTGTTTGTTATCTGTACTTACCTGAATTTAACTATGCCGAAGCTACAATGAGATCTAATTACAATTTCCATTTCCTTCTCACTGCAACATTGATCACCTTTATTTGGTGTGGCTATGAAAACAGTTGTGGTCTAGGAGGTAGTCATATTTTTTGGATTTGGATCCCTGCTCCACAGCTTACTGCTTGGTCATGTTATTTAACCATTCTGCCTCAGTTTCTGCTTCTAGGAAATAAGTAGAGACTTAAAACTATTTTTTGAAAATACCCACAGTGTACCTGGGAGACTTGAAGTTCATTTCTAATGCATATCCTAGTGTATTAGTTAGCTCAGCTTCCATAAAAATATACCATAGACTAGATGGCTTAAAAATAAGAAAACAGAAATATATTTCCTTTTTCTTCTAGAGGTTGGAAGTCCAAGATCAAGGGGTCAGCATGGTTGGGTTTTGATGAGGCCTCTCTTCCTGGCTTGCAGATGGCTGACTTCTTACCATGTCCTCACATGATCTTTCCTCTGTGTGTACATGGAGAAAGAGAGAGAGGAAGAGAGACAGAGACAGAGACAGAGAGAACTCTGGTGGCTGTTCTTATAAGGACACCAGTCCTATTGGATCAGGGCCCCACTCTTATAACTTAATTTAACCTTAACTGTCTTCTTAAAAGCCCCTTTTCCAAATATGGTCATACTGAATGTTAGAGCTTCAACAGATAAGTTTGGGAGGAGAGAAAATTCAGTTCATAACACTTAGTGAAATTATTATATTTTAAGCCAAAAGTTAAAATAATAGAATATATATCACAATATCATTGGTGAGAATTATACAAATTGATATATTCTGATGATGCCCCAAATTATATCTCTAACTTCATACTCTACTCAGAGCTCCAGGTGCAGACATTCAATTGAATATCTTCTCATAAATGTTCATGGAGCACCTCAAATTCATCTTTCTCCCCACTTCTTCCATCCCATTTGCATCTGTGCTCCACCTGTTTTCTCCTTTACCCACTGACCAATCTACTCACCCAAAGCAGATACCTTGGATGTTGTACTGAACTCTCAGTATCTTAGTGCTTATATTTGATTAAAGCATCAAGCACAGTTACTTTTATCTCCAAAACACCTATTAAATTTTACTTATACTTTCTACTTGCAGTGATCTCATTTTAGGGTTCTCATAATCTTTTAATAGATTAGCATATTTGATTTTATGTTTTAAAAAATCAATTTTTGTAATAATTTACATTCATTGAAAAAAGTTAAAATAACTCTAACAAGTACAAGAAATATTAAAAAAAAAATCTACCAAGCAACCAAACATTATTGATAGCCTTTATTATTGTGAGGAAGATGTTTCCAGATACAACTTATTATATGCATATTATGTATATTTCATAATATTTATGGTACTTTATATGTCATAATATACTCTATTATATTGGTACTTTATAGTACACAGTATATGATATATAAGAATGGAATATAAAGTATATGTTTTATAGGAAATTGAGTAGATATAATACTCTATATTATATAAAAGTAAATAGAATATATTATGTAGAGTGTATAATATATATGGTATTATAAGAGAGCACATAATACATAGTTATACTGTTATAATATAATATAGTATAATATAATCCAATATACATAAGGTGCTCTGTAATAATAATATACCAGGTACTCTGTTTTATAATTCGGTAACTTAATTGTTTTGTAATTCATTATTAGATTTCCAGGAGACCTGTGATTGGTCTCCTTTTCTCCCATCTTGTCTCTCATTCATCTGAAACCCACTTCATGGCCAGTGTTGACAGAATTCAGAAAAGGCTCCCTTAGACTTGGGGACAAAGTACAAGCTCCTAGCATGGTACATAATTCAATAACGGGAGGATAGATGGATGGATGGATGGATGGACAAAGCTATTTTTAATCTGCTCAACAAATCTTTCCAGATTAGTCTCTTTTCACTTCTCTGAATTCTGTGCTACAATAGCACTGAACTACTAGTTATTTAATGAGTACACTAAACTACTACACATAGTGGGTCTTTTCCCATGTGTTTTCCCCTAACTATAATGTTCTTTTCCATTGTATTTGCCTAGAAAATCTATTTCTTCAACGTTCTGCTTAATCTAGCCTCCCGCTGTGACCAATCTGAACACAGTCATGGCCCTTAACTTTTATGTCAAATTAGTTTATCGTACATTTGGTGGTGTATTTCTGTTACCAAATTGTTTTGCATGTCATAATTACTTTTACATTTGTTTATCTCTTCTTCCTTCTATTCTTCTATTCTATAGGCTCTCATTTCCTCAAGTTAGAAGAATGTCTGGTTTATAAGAGGTAATCAAATGTTTGCTAAAATGTTATTAAACTGATTTCCAAGTAATTGCAGAGGGTTTTAAAAGTTATTCTTCAAGTATGGCAAAGATATATTGTCAGGGTGAAATTTTTATTAGTTTTCTATTTTGCAGATGATTAAGACTAAATAATTATCTATCTTCCTACTTTTGGTAAATACAACGAATATCCTTTCTTAGTAAATTTTAAATATGCATTTGTTCTATGGTTTAAAATTATCCTTAAGATGAATGTAATACTGTATAACCCCATTCTGGCACCAACAATTTCCTGATGATAGGTGTAGACCTGGCCCGGAAAGCAACATAAAATATTTCTTATACCTAGGATTTCACTGAGGCATTATAAATTTATAATGCACCTGGCATTTCACCTGAATCTGGACAGAGTTGTAAATACCACTCCTACAGCCTCTTCCATCTAGCTATGATCCTTATTAAAACAAAAAACTCTCCTGTGGAGTTCACTATAAAAATGTGTTTTTATAAGCCTTAATGAAAAAAAAAACAACTTTGATAATTAAGGCAGGGGAGAGAACATTAGCTGTCTCATCACCATTCTGGCTTTTGGGCCAGCAAACTAACAAAAAAGGAATATAATTAAACTGTGTTTATTCCTTAAATCTTCTTTATTCTTATTCTTAAAATATATGATGGGTGTAATTGAGAGAAGGTTTATTAAAGGCTTTTTGTTCCTCAATGTTATCTGTCACCAAAACTAAAGAAAATATTCATCACTTTGGAACAATAATCTTAAAAGTAAGAACACTCTTGTATATATTCAGATTCATGCAAGACTTTTTTTATGTCCAGGAGGAGATATATTCCATTCCAATGTTTATACCAAGGGCTTAACAGATTATAGTATTTTGGAAAGAGAAAAAAAAGTCCCCAAAGAAATCATATGCCCTCTCTTCAGAAGAAGATGGTAGAAAATTTTTCAAAGATGGAAAATCCATTAGATATAAAACTAGACCCCTTAGGCAGGAATTAATGGTTCATGGTTAAATCATTAAGAGACAACAGGAACAATTCCATAGTATTTTCTAGGAGGAAGAGTTTCAAATGAAACTTAAATGAAGTTTATAAAGCCAAAATGAGTGAAAATACAGGTATAAAGTTAAAAGAAAGCATAGTTGTGAGATATGATATTAATTGGAATCAATGAAGCAACAGAAGAATATGTACATATCTAGAGAAAAATAACATATTTGAGTAACAATACAATAATTAATGACTTGGGCACAACAAAAAATCTTTGGAATATGTTTGTAACTAACAAACCAGTACATAATTCACATCGTTGCATTATCAGAAACGAGTATCATTCATACTGAGGTGAAATTTGAGAAGTATAGGCTATTTTAAATATTTTAATTCATATGTTTTATAAAATGGTGAGAAGAGACATTTCACTTTTATGTCTTGATTTTGGACCCTTGTATTCTACCTGTGGGAAATACAGAAACCTAAAGTGGTCAATGATTCAAAAGATAAACTTAGAAAATTCCCATGATACTGATGTAGATTGAGGAAGAGGAAGCAACGCCCCCTTGGATGCCAGAGGGACTGACTGAACCACTTCTTAAACAAATTATTTGGGCCTTAGAAACTTCCTGATTGTAACTTTTCCCCAGGACCATTTATTTCAGAAATAAATGATACCTTTGTCAAACATGAATGTGCCAGAGTACATGTGAAGTTCACTACTTGTGCCATAATTATGGGTTCAATCTCTCCAAAAGCCCAGCGGCAAAATAAGAGTGGTTTCTTCAAAGAAGAAAAGAAAGTTATCTGCAGAAAAGGCTACAACTCCTATTAGATCTCACTGAAGACTCCATACAGCATCCCCATTTGCCATTCATACACCAGGTATCTGAGGGTCAGAAGTTACAAGCATCAGAGTAGTTTACAATGTGGCCTGGACTTGCTGTGAAAACTGATTTTTCTCTAGATACCACTCAAAACTAGCAATCTTAAAAATTACTTGGTAAAGGAGTCAGAGCAGCACATTTTAAAGTGGTATAGGTTGCCTCTAAATTCTGAAGATATATCTGTTTAATGGCAGGAGTTGTAAGATGCAACAAACATTATTTCCCTTTAGAAAGAATATCATAACATCCTCCAGTCTATGCTTCCAGTAGTAGACCCTTCAGTTTTCATAGTTGATTCCCCATACTCTGGCACATTCATATTTGACAAAGGCATCATTGTTACAGGTGCTCATACTATAGGCTGAGAAAGAATTCTCGACTCAAAGATTAAGATAAGTTTTTGAAGCAAGAAGTTTATTTTACTTTCCAAGGGAGAACAGGGCACAGCATGAAAGGAAGAAAGAATGCCAGCCGCAAGGATGAGTGGCTTTGGCTTTTATTGGGGTTCTAAAGAGCAGAGCAGTAGTTACTGTGAAATGATAATGGAAGGCAGTTGTTTTCAAAAAAGTTGTTTTTTGTGGGCTGGTTTTATCTGACTTCTTGGAATGTGGTCTGGCAGATGCTGAGGGGCTATATGTGCTTTTCTATTTGTTCAGTAGTGTTCCAGTTCTGCAAAACAAGCTTTTAAAAAGAAAAGCCACAGGTGGTCAAGCAAGAGGCAAGCAATGGGAGCCAGTACATTGTTGTGTACAGTAATGTTTTTATGTTAGATGATTTACTATCAATGCTATCCTTTCAATCATGGTACTTAGTGTGTGCTACTTTCTGGTTATTGTGTCCAATCAGTATGATATCATCAGTACAGTAGAAGTATGATGTTCTATGGAATGCCAAGAAACTGAACACTTCTATAATCTGAATTATGGCAGAGAGTGAAAGAATTGACATAACCCTGAAGCAAGGCTGAGGAAGTATATTGTTGCTCCTACGAGGTAAAGGCAATCAATTTTTGGTAATCTTTGCAGAGATAATAAATATATAGCAGAAAAAAACACATATATTACTTGTGAAGTGAAGGAGGGTCCTAATAGCTTGGTTCTACCTCTTGCTGTCTTCTTTTTTATTTTATCCCAGGCCAGAATGGGAGGGGCCTGGTGGGCCAGAGAAGGTTGTAGAAGTTCCTTATCCCATAGCTATGAGACGAATGGGAAATTAAAACATGAATTCTGTCCGAGACAGAGAGCACCTGGGGTCGAAGCTAGAGAAATATGTGCAAATATTAATAACAGAAGGAGGGGCTATTATCATTATCAGGAACCTGAGGGTGATGCAGGAGGGCCACAAAGACAGATGTGACATCAGGAAATATCAGGTTAAAAGGGGCCGATGTAAAAAAAATATGAAAATAGGCCGGGCACGGTGGCTCATGCCTGTAATCCTAGCACTCTGGGAGGCCCAGGCGGGCAGATTGTTTGAGCTCAGGAGTTCAAGACCAGCCTGAGCAAGAGCGAGACCCCGTCTCTACTAAAAACAGAAAGAAATTAGCTGAACAACTAAAAAAATATATATATATATATATATATATATATATATATATATATATATATTAGCTGGGCATGGTGGCACATGCCTGCAGTCCCAGCTACTCGGGAGGCTGAGGCAGAGGGATTGCTTGAGTCCAGGAGTTTGAGGTTGCTATGAACTAGGCTGATGCCACGGCACTCACTCTAGCCCGGGCAACAGAGTGAGACTCTGTCTCAAAAAAAAAAACAAAAGAAAATATGTAGCAAGAATTTTACTTGCTTTTTGTAGCTGTAAAATACCTATTTATAAAATCTTAGATAAAGCAAATACTTCTGTATATATAGGTCATTAAACATATATTCTCAAATACAGTTTAATATTTTAGAAGCAAATTGTAAACAAGATTTTGAAAAAGAATCCCTACCTGTTCTTCCTCCACCTTTGGATCCCTCAAAGACTAACTTGAAGGAGGGATGGAGAGTGTTAATCACAGAATTTGCATTTGAATAAACACTGCACATTACTTCAATTTCATAGATTTTTATGGGCTTCTAGTAATTGTGATGAGTTCCAAGGTGTATGTGTGTGGGTATGTGTGTATTGGATTATATATACTTTTGAGACATAAAGGCTTATATAAATGTAACATGTTTGTAATTATGTGTATATTCTGTATATTATAAATTGACACATAGTCTTCACCCTAATGCAATATGTATAAAATGGCACAGATTACTTAACCCTATACTGGCCTTCAAACACAAGTAGATAATTATCAAACTACCACTATAACTCTCTATGACAATGATAAAATGAACTCAACAGGTAATGAATTAAAGATCCCTTTACTCAGGTTTTTTGTCGTTGTTGGTTTTCATTTATTTATTTATTTTTGGCTTCCAGAATGTAAACCGATAATGTGGTACAGTGAAATGATCTACACATTTTTAAAGAAAAATATAATAATATTTTATTTATTCTTTACCCGTTAACACCAATATTGTGCCCATTCAGTGAACACATTGATTTAACAGGGTTGAAAAAAGTTACATGATCAGAGGCAAACTGGATATATGTAGAATCTGAAGTACTAACATAAGCACAATGGTAAGAAGAGACTAGAAACTAAAGATCCATGGTGGGCTTAGAAGAAAGAATTCTTCTGCTACTATTTACCCTGCTCCAAAATATTCAACTTATTTTTCTTCAGCTACCTTTCCACTGTCATACTGTAGGAGAGACTTCTGGAGGATGCGATTGACTGCGTCTTCCTCCTTTTCCTCTGCTCTCTGCTCTCCAGAAGTAGTGCTGTGGTGTCTTAGTGTCTGGAACACTATTATCATAGGTCCCCCCACCCAAATGTAGGAATTAGTTATTCTCAGAAAAGATCCTAGCAGTCAAATAGATCATTAACCATGATCTTCAGTGTGGACACTATTTTCCCACCTGGATATAATATCCATCTTTGTGTTTGGAGGTACTGATATTATTGCTAGTCTAAGTGCACTGGTTGAATACAGAGATCAATTAATTAATCGCAGCCTAGTTAGAACTAGAACACAATTTCAAATCATGAGAGTTATTTTAACAAGTGACTTAGTAAGCGTAAATAATATCAATACCACACACACACACATGCGCGCGCGCACACACACACACACACACACACACACACATAACCTTCCTTAAATTTCACTTTGAAAATCTGGCGATCAGTAATTAGATCAATCCTAATTTAATTAGTGGTCTCTCTCTGTATGTCTGTATTAGGCAAACAGTAAGGTAAGGATCTATCCAAGTTTAGAAATCTCTGTCTGGATGGAGAAATCAGGATGTTGCTCAGTTCTTGGAGCCGCATTTTCTTTCTGGGACTTCTAGGCCTATTTAATGCTTGACCTCTCAACTGAAACTGGTAATTCTATGGAAATATTCCCAGTGCACCTATCACTGAATTATTTAAGGAATTAGGGGTATATATGCTAAAGATTGCATTGTGGATATATGGCTATGAAATAAGGACAGAGACTGTTAACTTACTTATGTGATTCACAGTGTACATCAGATAGTAACATTACATTCAAATAAATGTGTTAGATGATAAAGGGTCCAAAATTCATCACCAATCTCCTAAGTCATCCTATTCCTTTCTGTTTAGCTAGTGAAGCAACTTTTCCATTGATCCTTGGCAAAGAAAGGTGAAATGGTATGGGATGGCATTAGCAGTTCTAGTTCCTTTTAATTGGATATAGTAGAAAAATATTTTAATATGTCATCTTCAAATCAGAAATGAGTGATTTTATAATTTGAGATTATTATGGCATATAAGGTAAACATATGAATCTAAGTACAAGATCATTTTTTTCAGAGATTATTTATATTTTTTTATTTCAAAATATTAAGGGGGTACAAATGTTTTAGGTTTTTAGTTTACATGGATCACTTTTTTAATGCTTGAGTCCCAGCTATAGGTGTGCCCATCACCTGACTAGTGTTCATTGTACCCACCAGGTAGGTTTGGCCTCTCCCTTCTCTCCCTGCCTCTGGTTGATTTCCACTGAGTTTTACTCCCTCTGTGCACATATGTGCTCATAGGTTAGTTCCAATTTAATAGTGAGTATGTGTGGTGTTTGTTTTTCCGTTATTGAGATACTTCACTTAGGAGAATGGTCTCCAGTTCTATCCAAATTGTTGCAAAAGACATTGATTCATCTTTTATTACGGCTGAGTGGTACTCCACGGTATACATATACCACATCCTTTCCTTTCAGATTGAAGGACTCCTTTCAGCATTTCTTGTAGGACAGGCCTGGTGTTGATGAAATCTCTCAGTTTTTGTTTGTCTGGGAAAGTCTTTATTTCTCCTTCATATTTGAAGAATATTTTTTCAGGATATAATATTCTAGGGTTAAGGTTTTTTTCCTTCAACACTTTGAATGTGCCATGTCACTCTCTCCTGGCCTGCAAGGTTTCCACTGAGGAATCTGCTGCCAGAATATTGGAGATCCTTTATATGTTTTTTTCTTCTTTTCTCTTGCTTCCCTTAGGACCTTTTCTTTATCTGTGATTATTAGATGCCTTGAGGAAGACTTGTTTGGGTTAAATCTGCTTGGTGTTCTATGACCTTCTTGTGCCTGAATATTGATATCTTTTTCCAGGTTTGGAAAGTTCTCTGTTATTATTTCTTTGAATAAGCTTTCTACCCCAATCTCTCTCTACCTCCTGTTTAAGCCCAATAACTCTTAGATTTACTCTTTTGAGGCTATTTTATAGATTTTGTAGGCATGCTCCATTCTTTCATTTTTTCTTTTTTTCTCTTCTGACTGTATTTTCAAATATACTGTCTTCAACGTCACTAATTCTTTCTTCTTCTTGGTCAGTTCTGCTGTGGAGAGACTCTGATGCATTTCTCAGTTTATCAATAAGCTCAGTAATGCTGTGATTCTTGAAGACTCCTTATGGTACCACCTTGGTGGCCTTGGGTAAGATACAGAAGAATTCTCTGGATTACCAGGCAAGGTCTCTCGCTCTCTTCCTTCACTATCTGTGCTGTGCTGCTAGAGTTGGACAAGAAGTGACGTGTGCACTGCCTCATGGCCACCAGTACCAGGTCACACCTGAAGCCAGCCCAGTCTCACTCATAGCCCTTGGAGACTCTTGTCTGGCTACCTCTGATGTTTATTTAAAGCCCAAGGGCTGTTTAGTCAGTGGGTGGTGAATCCTGCCAAGACATGGCCCTTCCCTTCTGGGTAGTAGATTTCTTTCTGGCCCAGAGTGGGCCCAGAAACACCTTCCAGGAGCTCAGGTCTAGACTTAGGAACTCCAGTAGTCTGCTTGGTACTTTATTTTCCTGTGGTTGAGCTGCTACTCAAGTTGCAATAAAGAGTCCTCTGAAGTTTTGCCTTTCCTTTCTTCATGTGGAAGAAGACTCCCTGAGTCACACTAGCTGTAGTTGGGGTGGGGGGTGACACAGGCACTCGTTGGCCACCATTCCTGTTGTTGCACTGGCTCAAATCCTCCCCAAGTCCACTGGCTCTGAGACAGCACAGCTGCAGGAACTGCCCAAGAACAGCAGCTCTCGTGGCCTGCCTGCCTTATGAATTTAGTCCAGGCCCCAGGCTGCTTTTTCTTACCTGGTAGTGGGGCTGGGTGGAACTTAGGTCTCAAAGTGGAGAATTTATGTCTGGCCAGGCTGCTGTACATGCTCCCTCTGTGGGCACCGGCAAAATTCTGCCCTATGCTGTGCTCCCTTGTGCCAAGGTGACCCTGAATTTCAATGCAAACCCCACAGTCACTTCACTATCCCTCCCTGAGGTGCTCAGATTTTCTCTCCACTGGGTGTGATGGCCTAGCACCGTTGGGACATAGGTAGGGGTGGCGTAGGCAATGCAAGATTGTCTTCTCTGCCCTCTTCAGTGCCTCTTTCCTTGATGTAATGTTAAAACCAGGTAGCATGATTGCTAACCTGAGTTTTGGTTCTCCTGAAGCCACTTGCTTGTGTGCATAGTTGTTGAATTTGGTGTTCCTGCAGAGGGATCATTGCTGGAGGGTTTTGTTCTGCTATCTGGCTCCTCCCCCAGACCAGTCCTTTACTTTTAATATCTTCATATATTTACATTTACCATGGGTTTCTTGTAGGTAATATGCAGTTGAGTTCTGCTTTTTATTTACTTTGACAGCCTCTGTCTTTTAATTGGTATATTTAGACTATTAAAATTTAAAGTGATTTTTAATATAGTTGGATTAATATCTACTGTATTTGTTACTCATTTCTATTCATAGCTCCCTTGTACACACACACTTTTTCTAATCTTCCACTTTTCTGATTTTAATTGAGCATTTTATATTATTCTGTTTTTCTCCTCCCTTACTATATCAATTCTATTTTTTATAAAAACCTTTTTTAGTGGTTGCCTCTCTTAGTCGATTTGTGTTGCTATAAAGGGATACCTGAAGCTGGGTAATTTATAAAGAAAAGAGGTTTATTTAGCTCACAGTTCTGCAGACTGTGTAGGAAGCATGTTACTAGCATCTGCTTGCGGTGAGGGGCTCAGGCTGTTTCCACTCATGGTGGAAAGTGAAGGGTAGCAAATTGTAGGGGTCGCGTGGCAAGAGAAGAGGCAAGAGAGAAAGAGGAAGAGGTTCTAGGCTCTTTTCAACAACCACTTCTCACAGGAACTAAGAGTGAGAACTCACTCACTCCCAGGAGACTGGCCGCAAGCCACTCGTGTGGGATCCACTCCCATGACCTAAACACCTCTGGCCAGGCCCCACCTCCAACACTGGACATCAAAGTTTAACATGAGACTTGGTGGGGCCAAATGAATCATATTCAAATCATGCCATCGTCCTAAAGTTTGCAATAGGTGTTACAACTAATCCCAGTCCACTTTTGAATAGTACTATACTGCTTCATGGGTAGTGCAAATAACTTAGGAATATAGAGCCAAATCCTCCCTCCTAACCATTCTGACATTGGTGTTATTCACTTCACTCAACCATAAGCTATTATATAATTACTGAATACAGTGTTGCTATTATTATTTTGAGCATGCTGTTATGTATTAGATTAAGAATAGGAAAAATAAAATTTTTTTACCTTCACTTATGTCTTCTGTAATATTCTTTTATGTAGATCTGAGTTTCTGAGCTATACCATTTACTTCTTTCTGAAGAACTTCTTTTAACATTTCTAGCAAGTTCACTGTTGATAAATTCCCTCTATTTTCATTTTCTGAGAAAGTTTTTTATTCCTTATTTACTTTTGAAGGATGATTTCACCAAAACTCATCTTGCATGGTGCTTTGTGCTTTTTTTCTTTTAACATTTTATATATTTTACTCCACTCTGTTCTTGCTTGCATGGTTTCTGAAGAGAACTCTGATGTAATTCTTATTATAAATCCTTTGCAATAAGGTGAGTTTTGCTCTGGACTATTTCAAGTCTTTCTCTTTATTTCTTTGTCTTTCTCTTTGAATATTTTCTCTTTTTCTCTTATTTTCATCTATTTGAATATTATATGCCTAGGTGTAAATTTTTTATCATTTATTCTGCTTGTTGTTCTCTGAGTTTCTAGATCTGTGGTTTGATGTTTCTCATTAATTTTGGAAGATCTATAACTCGTACCTAAAATATTTCTTTTTTACTTTTAATCTCCTAATATTTACACATATATTATACCTTTTGCAATTGTTCCACAGCTCTTGAATATTCTATTCCATATTTTTTCATCTTTGTTTTACTTACATTTCAATTTTGAAAGTTTCTATTGACATTCCTCCAAGCTTACTGATTATTTCCTTGGCCTGTTCAGTTTGTTGATGAGCCCATAAAAGGCAATCTTCATTTCTGTTACAATATTTTTGATTGCCAGCATTTTCTTTGATTCTTTCTCAGACTGTGCATCTCTCTCATGACATTACTCACCTATTCTTGCATGTTGCCACTTTTTTGATTAGAACTTTTAGCATATTAATTATAGTTATTGAAAATTCCTGGTCTGATAATCCGAAAATACCTGCCATATATGAGTGAGGTTCTGATGTCTTCTTTGTCTCTTCAAGTCATTTGCTTGTTGGATTTTTGTATTTTAGTATGCCTTGTAACTTTTGTTGGAAAATGGACATGAGGTACTGAGTAAAAGGAACTGAGGTAAATAGGCCCTTAGTGTAACGTCATGTTTTTCTGACAGAAGTTAGGCTGATTACTGTTTGCTCTAGCTTTAGGTGTCAGAAGTATGAGTTTCCTCTAGTGTCCTTGTTTTTGTCTCTTCTGTTCCTTGGAAGTTTCTCTAGGGACTTCTTAAATAAGGCCTGGGCTATGCAGTTCTTTTAGTCGTAACTCAGTTATTATATAGAAGCTCTGTTATTGTGTTGATGAGGTGTAGGGGAAGGGAAAGCATTCTATAGTCCTATGAATGGGTTCTGTCTTTTAGTGAGCCTGTGCCCCTATGCTGTGACTTTCACAAGCGACTCTCTGGTTGTATTTTTTCTCTCTCTTAGGTAAGACAGGAAGGCTAAAGGAGACTGGAGTTAGGCATTTCCTTTTTACCACTTGGTAAGCTAGAGGGGCCTGAAGTTGGTTTTTCTCTTCCCCCATGTTGGTAAGGTTCTGCATTTTTGCTGAACTTGTTAATTAGTTCTAATAATTTTTAAGTAGATTTCCCAAAATCT